>JARKHS020015808.1:0-59816 GCA_030143305.2 Amblyomma americanum
CTTATTTCCCCCTCACCTTTCAGACGTATTCCAGGCACTAATTATTATCCAATGAGATATGTTTTCAAATTTTTTTTGTAAAGAAGCATCCCAAGAATTCACAGTAAAAATTTTCACCTCCGATGATTGGCTTATGGGGGTCTAACTGTCCCAAAGCAACTCAGGCTATGAGGGACGCAGTAGTGAAGGGCTATGGAAATTTCAACCAGCTGGGGTTCTCTAATTAACATGCACTGACTTCACACAGTACACAGGCCTCTAGAATTTCACCTCCATCGAAATCCGACTGTCGCGGCCGGGATCGAACCCGCGTCCTTCAAGTCAGAAGCCAATGCCATAACCACTGAACCACCGCGGCAGCTCTTCATATATCCACTTTGCAACTCAAAATGTTTTCAAGTTTCAATTATATTTCTTTTGACTGAAGCCTGTCATGTGAAGTCATGTGTGTAAACAAATCGGCATATTTTAGGCACTTTGGAGGGCTCATGCTTGCAAAACAAGCACACACACAAACACACTCACTGAAGCTGTAAACCACAGCTACCGTAAGACGTGAAGGCCTCCATTTTAAAAATTATTTTTTTATTTCGCATGCCTCGCTTGATATATTTCCATGCAATTTTTCACATCTCAGCACATTACACAATGCCCACATTTGCGGCCAGTGCATCTTATATACGAGGAATTTGATAGTGGTTAGGTTCCGGCCGCAAATATGGACACAGCGCCTCAATGGGATGCTGTTAACATGGATGTAATGGCTCTCAGTGTGGCAAATTCTTCTACATTATCAAGTTTCTCAATTCCCCAACGCCACCCCATTAAAGCGCATATATTTGAAAGCTCCGTGTAATGAAGGTGCTGCAGTGGTTGAGCATGATATTATAACTCAAAACACTGACTATTAGCTAGTGCTGTTACTTGAAATTTTGCCGAACTACGCAAAAGCTTTAAGACGACAAAACAGAAATTGACACAAGAGGACCAAGCAACCGCAGTTGACACAGCGCGCCGTGCTCCAGCGCCTCTACGTGGCAAATGCAGCAGTCTCCACAGCTTCCTTTCTGCAATGCCACACCACACAGCACTTACAATTGTTCATGCCCAAAAGCAGTGAATAACAACAGGGCGCAGCAAAAAAAAAAAAAAAACATTGGACGAGCAGTGCACACCGCCACCACTCGGTTGCTCGTACAATTCCATGGATTCCGGGGATGAAGAGAATCCATTTCTCAGTGCAACAGTGGTCGGGCACACAGAAAGCGAGAACATGCAGGTGCTTCCATGGCCAGTCCAGCAGTGGCAGCATGCCCAAACACGCTCTCTCCATACCACTCATAGCGACATGCGAGTCGCAACAGAGGTGGCAGCGGTTGCTGCCATTGTCGAGTCACCAGTGCGATTGCAAAACGTTTCGTCGCGTTTATGACTTCTAAGTAGTGTGGGTTTATTAACTTTTTTCAGGCGATTTCACCCACATTTCTCATTTTCGTTTATGTTCTACATTGTGCTTTTGAGCTTTCACGCCACACCTACATGTAAAGAAAAATTGCAGACCTCAATTTTTTTGTAAGCAGGTTTAACTGCATTGTTCTGCTAGTGTTTGTAAGCACTTGTAGTCATTTTCAAAAATACAAGGCCCACTGAGCCCGTGGCAGGAGTGGCTATGTGCCACACCAATGCACTGCCATTTCTGACACTCGCTCATTGCGACGGTATGACGACATCATGCTGCTATTGAAAGGTGCACTGCTAAATTACTGCTTAAATGCTATTGACCCATGTTTGATGGCCAAAACACTGCAGAGGTGAGCTTGCACTGCAAGTGTAAAGTTAAAAAACTGCACTTTTGCTTAATGCGATGAAAACAAAGCCACAATGAAAAACAAAATGGAGCTTTGGCACCACACACCACAGCGGTCTGATGCCATGCAGCCCTCCACTTACTGCTGCAGTGCTAAGTGTGCTCCCTCATCAAGACCATCAGGAGCAGAATAGCTGAATGCCGCACAAGAAATTTATCACATGTAATACACACCATCACTTGGCACATCCTCACTGCAAATGCGTACCAGAGATAGCAGCACTGCGGTGCAGCCTCAAAAGCTTCCACTGCCACGGGTGTCGCATATTTTTGAAAACGATTGTACCATCACACTATTTATGAAGTTATCACATCACATATACAGTTAATCTATTCAGTTCGTAATTTATAGTTAGGCACAGCACCAGCACTGTGCTGTTGACTATTTTTATTTACCAGGTTTGCTCCAACAAGAGCTCAGATCTGTCGAAGTAGCAGCCGCTAATGAAAAGCCTAGACCATGTCCCACTTGCATCACATGGAGATACAAGTGTTGGCAACAAAGTTGAAGGACATCTAACAGCATTCTTCTGTCATCACGGAGAAGTGTAAACATGTTGGAGCAAACCACACACACAAGAACAGCATAAATGGCCAGCTACCTTGAATCTACTGTGGGCTCTGCAAGGCAGTGTGTGCTGCACCAGAGATTGAGTTACTGATGCCTAATCTAAGAACTTCAGATAGAACAGGCTTAAATTAAATGGCAGCAATTAAGGGTAAAATAACAAGTTCACAGGTATAGATACAGAATAAAGCACAGGATCTACTACATAAACCTTATCTCAGTTTCAAAGAAAAACAAACAAAGTGGCAGAATTACAAATCCTCGGCATAAAATTGATCTAAGTCTACTGATACTCAAATTTCTATTTTACACGATAAAATAAAACAGGCTATTATCTCTACTTACCACAAGTTGGAGATTGACATGATGAACTTGTATCTCGTGTCCAGACTTCCCAGAGGTCCCAGTTGTCTCTTTTAAACCTTTGACGACTGTAGCGAAAGGTACCATCCATTCAATACATGCAGCTAATTCAACTGCCTTGTAGCCTGCAAGGAAATACGTCTGCATTAGGATGTGTTCTTCCCCCATAAATCTACAGTAGGCTCTTTGGTTACTTGAGAGGAGATGTGGGTCTTGAAACGAACCCACAGTATATCTCAACGAACAGTATATCTCAACTAGTTCCCATCTCATAAAAAATAACTAAAGTCTTAATTAGTTATAATTCTTATGGGTTGTTAAGACACTTTCCTTCTACATATTTTGGTTTAGATTGAAATGGCACCATAGCCAAAGACCTCGTGTCTCGTTCTCGTGTCGTGTCTCATTCGCGAAGTACTAACCTTTTTTCCTGCTATAAGGTATGCCACCAAATATGATCACACAAGGAAAAGCAGATGGTAGGCCTAAGCCACATGCATGGAACCTTTCTTTCAGGTTTCATCCAGTCATTTAGTCAACAACTCTGGACCTAGTGCAGAAACAGTGCAAGCTCACCAGAAACAGCAGATGCCAGAGCTGGAGACATCATATGATGAATTGCTGAAGCAGCAATAATACTGTATGTAAATTGCAGGCAGTCTACATCCAACATGCATAGATCCACCAACTGAAATAAAAAAAAACAATAGGCATCAGATAGTGTACATTAATGCTAGAACTGAAAAATGTCAAAAAACAAGGAAACAAAGAAACGAATGCACGAGTATTTAGCACACCTGTGCAACTTGTATGAAGGAGCAAGCTGAGAATCCTGGATAGAGAAAATTTTCATCTTCCTTGTTCTTCTTCTCTTTCTTGGCAGCAACCTGCAGGTACGTGTTCAGCCACCCATTGACAGTCACAGGTGTGAGGTCCCAATTGAGAGCCTGCAGAAAAGCAAAAGGCCATTAAGCTCACTGGGGAGGATAACCATGATGTCACCAACCAGTGGGACTGCCTTCTCCTACACCACATTCAACATGCAGCTGGGAGCCAAGAGGGACATCATTGTTACCATATGAACTCCCAGCTAAATATACATAGCGCAGGACAAGGACCTCAGACAAGATAGGACGAGCGTTTTTCCCATCTTCTCCTAGTTGTCATCCTAGTTGTCTTGCGCTACTATGTATATGCGAAACCAACTAGCCCAAATTTCCGTTATATGCCAGCTAAACCTGGATGTCGCTTGGGGTATCCCACACAGCAGGAGCTGCAAGCTTGCCAGGCACACAAAGAAATCGCCGCTAAACCCCTGCCAAGGAGGGAATTGTTGCCGGCAGCCAAGCACTTCCCTGCCCACCACTGAAGGCTATGTGCAAGGAACACTGCAAAAAGGAATGCATGAATGACAAGGCATGCTTATGCCAAGAGGGGCTCTCTCTGCAAGTGTGCTCTGTAAAATATGCACAATCTACAGATGTGCTAAATATGCTAGTGCTTTGTCACTTAGACAACAAGCTATAGGGCCTCTAAAATGTGTTGTTTTTGCCATTTTTGGTCGTTTTTAGAGCATGAATTCTAAATAACTAGCCACTGGAGCCAAAAACCACTCTTTAGATCACAAGATTAACCTCTGTTCTAAATGCTGCAGAAGCAGATCTCTTTTCGGCGCAACTGTTTTGTCAACAAACTTGACGAAGGCAGACAAGTCAAACAAAAATAGTTTTATGCGATAATTTGCTCACTCCATGCTTACCAAAATTAATCGATATCAACACATATTATTGAAAAGTAAATAGATTGCTCTTTCTAATGATCTAAAGCAGGAGGGCCACAGCGATCGTGTAAACATTGTGAGAAGCGGCCAGTGGCCGCTGGCACTGTGGAGCCGCCCCCTGCCCAAGGTTACGCACAAAATTTTTATTAAGTCACAATTATGAAATATTTAACTAGTAGTAGTGGTGGTGGTTTATTAGCAAATAAAAATAAAACCTGAAAGAAAACATGCTGGCTATAATAATTGCTGTCTACTAACTTAAGCACCAAAGCTGCGGCTGGCGGAAATATAAAAAGGGCAAGGAGATGATATGTAGGGGAAGTACAGATAGGAGCGATAGCAAGAAAGGACGGGGGAAAGCTATTACATTACCTGCGCACAGATAACCAAACTAACATGCATTTTTGTGTTCCGATTCTAAATATGCCATTTAATTTCTTGTAAAGGAATCCTTGAGCCCTTCAAGGTTGCCATATGTGTTTGTTGCAAGCTTTTGAGGAATTTTGCTCCAGGGAACTTGCTAAAAAGCATGCCATCAGTTTTTCTTGATATTGAAGAATGCGATAAAGGTAACCTTATTATCCTGCCAGTCCTGGACCTTGGGTTATATATAGAAGTTAAAACAAAAAAAGAAAGAAAAACCACAAAAGTACTCCAAATGCAATTTTTGAAAATTCGGTCTTAGCCAATAATGGTAACCAATAATCCTTACATACTTTTGAGTCCTTACTTACGAAAAATGCCGAACGACTTAGTGTGGTTAGGCCAAATGCAGATTAGGTGCATTAACACTTCGGTTTGATTCTCCGTTTTCAAGATCAAGCAAGTTTCAGACAGACGGAATCGGAGTTGGGCGCCGCCTTAACTCCTTCCCTACCATGCCCATTCAGCATTGTTAGCCTGATAACGATGACTTTAACAGATTTCACAACCTTCCACATTGCTTACAGGTTGCACTATGTGTCCGGCTTGTAGTCAGAGAGCAAAAGTGTAGTTTTTGATGCAGTTTCCTTCTTTCCTGTGAGATGGCATTTTCTTGACGAGCTGCGAAGACGCGGTGGCATGATTGTTGCCCGCTAACGACAACTCTGCCACTAGACTTCGAAGCCTTCTGCGTTGCTTGTGGGCACATTGCATCAACTGGCTTGTAGTTGGACAACTGAAGTTTACGTTTTAGATACATTTTTTTCCCCTGCAAGGAAGCATTTTTTCAGTGCGCTCCGATGACGCAGTAGCATTAAAGTCATTTGGCGGCCTCTTCAAGCGCAAAGCGCGCTCTAAAATGGTGCAAATCTCAGGATTCTGGTTTGTCTGCAATTGACGTTATAGACTATTCAAGCAGCAGCATGTCTAAAGATGCTGCCTTTTCGTCAGGATTCAATTCTTACATCAACGATGACGAAAACCAGCCTGGAACACATGTGGGCACACTCCAGTGCCCAACTGTAGGGTTTCCAAATATTGTTTTGTAGCAGAAATACTATTCAGGGTAGAACTTTTTCACAGATAGTGGCCAACAGATACCAAACATTTAGCATATTTCAGAAAATTCTAAACCTTTTTTTTTTCTTTTTAGATGCAAGTGTCTTAACAAGTTCTGTTCAATTTTTTCCTAAAACCTCGTTTTTGGCAAATAAAATTTTCTGTTGCAATACACAATTCGTTATTTAAACTTAATGCCCAAAAAGTACATTTATTCAGTTTGTTTTCATGCAGTGCATAAAATTTTAAATGCAATAGTTTTTGCAGAAAAAAAAACTGCTGAAACCTACAAAAAATGGTCATTTTGACCGCAGAAGGTAACGAGTTAAGGGTATAGCACGATAGCGTTAATGGGTTAATTCTCATAGATGCAGAATTGGCCATTCTGAACTTCACGTTCGTAAATTGCCGTGAGTCCTCATGCAATGCACCACTGCCCTGCGATGACAGCTGCTGCCATCGGTGTAGCTTGTGAGACCCAGGCTGCTCTTCCCTGCAACCCCTCGCGACCACTCATTAATTGAACTGCCACCTGCCAGTGAGACCAGAGAGATGAACATCGGCGAAATCAGTGAGAGGGGACCCTAGTGCTAGCGCACTAAAAATACATATTCCCAAAGGTTTGATAATTATGACATTGCTAATAAAAAATTTATTAATGATATCACAATTATGAATTTTGTGAAGGCCTTTTCAGGAACTTTGTTGTAAGGTGCTTGCCAAAATGCATGCCATTAGTTTTATCTTGACATCAAGGAATGATCATCCTGCCTATCATAGAAGTTGGGTCTAAGGATTCTCAAGTCCCCATGCAGAAATTGGATTAAGAACCTTTCTCACAGTCTTTGAAATGGCAGCTTAGAAATAGTACAAGTCGTTCTATGATAGCTAGGTTGGTAATTTTACCCTTATTTCCTATTGCATTCCATGCCAAGATAAACCAATAAAATTTGTTTTAGAAAGTTCCCTGCAGCAACACTTCTCAATGTTCTCAACAAAAAAACTTGTATAACATGTTACACAAGAGCAAAAAAACTTATTTTACATGAAATTAAATGGCATATTTGGAACCTGCACACAAAAATACATGTTTCCAGAAAATTTTGTAATTGTGACATCATTAATAAAAATTTTCGTTTTAGGCCCTCTTCCCTAAACATGTGTTTAACATGCAACTTTGTATAGATGTAATCCTAGCTGCTAACACCAAAAGTAACACCAAAAAGCAACTGTAAGCCAAAAATCTAAACTAGTAGTCATGGCCAGTAATCACAAGGAACAGTGTACGAAAATGCACACACAAAAGGAAGCAGGCATAAAAGAGGAAAAAAATAAAAAGCACTTGCCACAAGAATTGTCAGCTCCTTATCAAGAATTTCAGCCTCCTGGCAAGCACCATCAGTGACGTAAGCAAACTCTGCCAGCTTTGGTGGATAGATTTCCTGAAAATGCACCCAGACAAAAGGCAGGCATATTTTTAAAAAAATAAAGTACGCTGTCATTTGGCCTGTAATTATGTAGGCACATATGGCTACAGCAGTCCAGGAAATTAACAATTAACAGACCCAAAGAAACTACAAGCAAGAAACACTAGCAAAAGCATCGTCATCAGCCTAACCACATCCATGGTGGGACGAAGACCTTTCCCATTTATTTACAATTAACCCTGTCCTGCGGGCCAGCTGCAAACACCTAACCCTTGCAAACTTCCTGATCTCTTTGTTGTCCTGTTACATTCGTCTTATCTTTGTATATACCGTGTGAGCATAAGGGACCACTTGTTATCTCCCTTTCACATTACATGCCCTGCTCACGCCCACTACAAATGAATGATATGTCAAATAATGTAGCTCAACACTCTGAAAGTGTCAAGAAAGGAACACTTTGCCATTAGCATTGATAGGCCACAAAAACGATCTTGAACCAAATCAATGACATGAAGTCAACCCAGTAGTGCACACAAAAAAGGGAGGGGTTACATGCAGGTAGATGCTAATAAAGCTATGCTTTCTTAAAAAGAGGAGCAGACAACAGCATTTAATGCTGTTCAGACAAAACATACACCTTTTGTCTCATACTTTACGATAACAAACAGAAAACTTCAGTTTGGTTACCATATAAACCACAATGCCACAGTTAGGTTCACACATTTGAACAAAGGAAAAAGTGCAATTAGAATGCAGTTCAGCGGTAATAAGAAAGTAAGTTTTCGATGCCAAAAGCTTATGCTGCCAAAGTAATCTTCCCATGAGGGCATCCTAAAAACACATAGCAATGGAAGAGGCTCCAGCCACCTTGCTAATGCCACCACTTCTTGGCCTCGGAGCCCTTACTTGAAGCTAGAGGGCACGTGCATAGCAGCTAGCACAAGTATCCTCAATGCTCAGTCAGTCGACATGCTGTTTGTTTACTTTCAGCTGTAATGCACTTGTGAACACATTCCCCTTTCACTTGAGTAATTAAACTGGCTTAAAGTAATATTTCACTTGCACTGCAAACTGCATGCTAACACCAGAATACAGGCCTGAAAGAAAAGATCTGACACGATTCAGAGTCCCTCCAGCATACAGGGGAACATTACCTGTCAAAAGGGAGTGTGCCTAGCAAGAGAAACAATCACATGACAACATAAATTTGATAACTAGTGAGTGCTATTGAACATAGTGAACATAGCACACCTCCATTTTGGAAGAAAGAAACAGAGCTGTGATGCCAAGCAGCTGCAGTTGGTTTTTTGGAAGGTTGGAAGACTTGGCCAGATAGCGGTCGACGATGTCCTGAGCCAAGTAGTAAGTGTCTCGGTGCAACCTGTAAACTTCACAGACCTGAAAATAAAGATAATATTAGCTTACCTTTGAGTACTCTTAAAGAGAACATGCCTCTGTCCAGAATATTTCTTTGAGGGTCAGCATCAAGTTCACCTCAGAAAGGGTACAGCATTGCACAACCATGATTGCACAGTGTCACAGCACAGTAACCTAACAGACTGCCCTTTTTTATTGCAAGTATTTAAAGGTGCCAAAAAACACACATACAAGAGAAGACAAAGGGACAAAGTCAGACAACTTTAAAGACAGTTTGCCAGTTCCATTATAGTCTTGCCACTTAATATGCACAGCTCATATGACGCTTTTCCATGCAGTATGAGTGTCTCCCTTATACTGATGAAAGGTACAAATCAAAGCACAGCCGTACCTCGATCAGCCAGTCAAGAAGGATGGCACGCATTCGTGGCTGCAAAGCAGGATGCCTCTCAAGCACTGAAGCACTGTGAACGTAAATGATGTCTTTACGGATCATCAGACCCCAGACATTCTCTTGGTCAGCCCAGTCAAACTGTGGAAGTGGGGAATTGCGGCTTGTCCGTGGCTCTGGTGTTGGAAGGCTATGGATGCCTCGGAAGTGACTGTAGCTTTTTGGCGTGCCAGCACTGCCAAAGTATGGCTTGGAGCTGCGATCTGAGGTTCCAAAAGATGCCTGCATTGATGTTGCTTCTTCAAAGCTCTCATTGACATCTGAAGATTGCACGTCCTGCATTAAAAGCATTTGCAAGAATTAAGGTGCTGCAGAGCATCTCATTCTATACCACCCACTCCTGCCTACATCCTGACATCCAGATTGGCAGTATGCAACAAAATAGACATCAAAACCTTGCACCTCACTTGCAATGTGTGCAAGTGCAATGAATACTAACTTCAGAACCGAAATTTTGAGCTGCTCGAATAAGCAGCACAGAAAAGAGCAATTACAACAAAGCTAAATAAATATTCCCAGGTTTGCCTACAACACGAATCCTTCAAAAACCCACCAAGGAAAGTTTCTGCTAACGAGAAATTTTGCACTCTGCATAACTGTGAACGTTACAATTATGTAATGCACACCGTGAAGCCATGTGAAGCGAATTCTCTAGCGCGAAAAATGTGCGGTGTCGAATGCCATAAGGTGAAGTTCACTGCACATGTAGTCACAATAACATTTTCATAAATTTATCGCGCATTGCGAAAAAAAAATCTATTGGGAACCAGAGGAAATCAAGCTAAACGCAGCACTACACCTCGCGTAAACGGCTGATGTGGCCATCGTATGGCATTACTACGGAGGCTTCAAGGTGTTCGCTCCTCGCTATCGCCATTCCTTGCGTTCTCAGAGAACTTTGAGAAAACGCAGAAGACTTAGCAAGCACGAAAACTGTGGAAGCAAGGCACAAAAACGAATAATCGCACCGAATGCCGTATGGGCATGGCGCCACACAAAGGATGTCGTCGTCAGCACAGCAGAATTTAGATAAAATTAATGCGTAGATTATCGATATAAAATAACTGAACTGTGCTCCGCACAATCAGTAATAAATTGAAGGGTGCTCAGTCAGAGGATAGACTGAGCGCTGAGAGATCAATAATGAGGGCTTGGAGCGAGAGGCTTGGCGGTCTATTGTAATACCAGTGAAATATGGTAGGACGAAAACGCCGATATTACGCGAAAATTCCACGAGGTCATCGAGCGAAAACTTAATGTAAGGTGCATTTTTCAGTAATTTAATGCTAAGCAAAGTTCCCACCATGTCACAAATGCAAAATGTGCGACACAACACTAAGGTCCGTTGAGCGCCAAAATGTAGCACCGCCCCGCTATTTTTTTTCCCACGCGAAGCCTTATGCGCGCAAAGTGAAATAAAATTTACTAACCTCTATCGTTCCCGGTGTCCGCCGTTTCTTTCGAAGCATAATGGAACCCATAGATCCACGAGATCGCTTAGACCGGGTCGTTTTTGTACTGAAAAGACCCACAGCGCACTGTAAGCAAGGGAACCCCTGTGCCGCCAAACCCATTCGTGAATACCGCACAAATCGCCTAATTTCCCGCTCAAAAACCAGAACTGAGTACTTTTTCCGAGACTCACTTTCTTTTAGACATGTCTTCTGAGATGGCTGGGTCACTATTCCATCCGAAATATCTGCGAAGGCGGGAAAAGCGGGGTGAGTGGCGCCAAGATTTTTGGCGCGGTTACGGGCGACCAGTCTGCACCCACGTAACCGCGCCAAATCGTACGGGCATATCCGGCCTTAAAATATCGATGCTTCTAAATAAAATCGGTTGCGCTTCTGCAAACAATATTCACTGCTGGGAAACAATAAGCGCTAAACACACGATAGCTACCATCACACAAAACTCCGTCACCAAAGCCGGGCGGTCAGAAAGGCCGGCGCTTACGTCGAGCGGGAAACAATCCCCTACATTGAAATACATTAGAACGTACGCTGAAAATGCAGAAACGAGGTGTACTTACAGTTTAGGTGAGGTAAGAAGCCGCCGAAGTGAGCCTTCGCAGGTCTAGCTGGAGTGCAGGAGAAATGCGGGCATCCCCCAGGTAGGTAAACGGTCGCTGCTCGGAGCGAGGAGCACGCACTGCCGGGTTTCCCTCTGCTGGCAAACCCGCGTTGGCCAAAAGCGCGGCGATGAAAAACAGCTGAGTGGAGAGAGAGGTTTCATCCTTTCTCATCTTTTTCCTTTCCCTTTGGCTGCTTTCCAACTATCCAGCGCTCGGCTCCCGCGCTCTCTCCTTTCTCTTCGCGCCCTCTCCAAATACCCTCTAGAGGGCGTTGCCTCTCCTTCCCTTCTGCGTTTCTTCTTTTTTCTCTCTCTCAGTTGCTCTTTCTCCTGCTCTTTCCGGAATGCTGGAGCGGCTGGAGTTGTCGGACGCCGCATGGCGCTCTCCCACGTCGCTGCTCTCCGATCTTGTCTTCTCCCTTCGCCCAAATTTCGATTGCCTGATCGCTGCCTATGCTTCTCTTGCGAGATACTCCCCGTGTTTTCGTTCCTACCCTGCCTGCTCATAAAGCCCGCGAACGGTCTGCGTCAAAAATGTACGGCCTAAGGGATTTGCTTTCGGGACGTGCAGTATATGTGGCTCGTTTTGCAGTCAGCGATAGAAATATCTTGTAGTAGAGTGGAACACTCATCATCGCCCTCTGTAGCTGAGGGCGTCCAGGGATGCTAGGGAACCTCACTACACGGCTTACCCGTTGGGCTGCGTATTTCTGACGCAGACTGTGCACTGAATCTGCTTCATGATCTCGGTGTGGAGCCCCGCCGCGGCGGCTCAGTGGTTAGTGCGCTCGGCTACTGATTCGAAGTTCCCGGGTTCGAAACCGATCGCGAAGGCGCCCGTATGCTGTGCGATGTCAGTGCATGTTAAAGATCTCCAGATGGTCGAAATTATTCCGGAGCCCTCCACTG
Source organism: Amblyomma americanum (assembly GCA_030143305.2). Lineage (NCBI taxonomy): Eukaryota > Metazoa > Arthropoda > Arachnida > Ixodida > Ixodidae > Amblyomma > Amblyomma americanum. Next base: position 12,298 of record JARKHS020015808.1, read on the forward strand.
CGGCACCTCTGTCTTCTCTCGGTCCCTCCTTAATCCCTTCCCCCCCGCCGAGATGTGAGACAGATACTGCGCCATTTCCTTTCCCCAGAAACCATTTTTTCACATTTCGGTGTGACCGCGGCGGCTGCGTTTTTATGGAGGCAAACCGCTAAGGCGCCCGTGTGCTGTGCGATGTCAGTGCACGTTAAAGATCCCCACGTGGTCGAAATTATTCCGGAGCCCTCCACTACGGCACCTCTTTGTTCCTTTCTTCTTTCACTCCCTCCTTTATCCCTGCCCTTACGGCGTGGTTCAGGTGTCCAACGATATATGAGACAGATACTGCGCCATTTCTTTTCCCCAAAAACCAATTATTATTATTATTATTATTCCATTCCAAGTTTCTGCGCTCCTGCACTACCTCTCCCCTCTGGACAGAATGCAAAAGTTGTTCAATTCTCTTTGTCCTCACCTTGATATATTCGAAAATTCTCTCCCTTCCTTTATATTGGATGTCCGTGACGTTCCACTTTGAGCACTCTTTTTCTCATACATAACTTCCCCTTTCATGCATTTTGACTTTACTACACTTGTGCATTTGCACTGGTATTATATTGTTTTTTTTCTCCTTAATTGTTCATCACGTCTACTTGTTTTCATTAATGTTATTTCTTTAATACTGTGTACTCACGCCTGATTGTCTGTAACGCGTTCACTAATTACATTTCTTATTGTGTATGATTATATTTCTAGCTTGTATTTCAGAGGTTTCTTATTCGTTCATATTAGTATTGGCTTTATTCTTGTTTGTATTTTGCTATATGCTGTACTTGGCTGTTATCGGTCGTTCTTGTGTTCATTCTCTTTGTTTATTGTTTCATTAGTTGTTTATATGTCTGTTGCCTGTTCTAGCTGTTTTCATTTACCGCTGTTCTCGCTGTTTTCTTGTTTTCACTTTTTTGCTTCATGCTTGCTGTCACGCCTAGTTTATGTCTTTTTTTCTATCGCCTTGACTGCTGCATTACCTCCCGTGAGTCTCTTCCTTTGTGGAAGACAAATTTACATTTTGTGCGTGTGAATGGTGTACCAGCACCAAGACCTTTGGGTTGTTCCTGGGCACCGAAAAATAAAGATTTATTATTATTATTATTATTATTATTATTATTATTATTATTATTATTATTATTATTATTATTATTATTATTATTATTATTATTATTATTATTATTATTATTTCGGTATGGATGTTCTCCATGCTCTCAAGAACGCAGCAGCAAATGCCCCTCACTGGAGGCCTTCCAGCCAGTGGCATCGACTGATTGCCATGGGCATATACCGTCCAGAACCCCCCCCCCACCCCCCACACACACACACACAATGCAAGAAATTACCTTGCCCCCCCCCCCAAAAAAAAAAAAAATCCCGGCTTGCAGTTCTTGCAGTTCCAGCACATGATAATGGAACAGGATAACAAGACCATTATCTCGCAACCTGCCGTCATAATAAAAATAAAAGGCGACGAAAGAGGCAGTATGATGGGCGCGAACTCTTTCAGGTTGTATCGTTTGACGGAAAAACGAATGAAAGTCAGGAACTTAGAGCGTTTGCATCGAGTTTTCAACATCTTTTTGGTTTATTGGGGTTTAACGTCCCAAATCGACTCAGGCTATGAGGGACGCCGTAGTGAAGTTCTACGGAAATTTCGACCGCCTGGGGTTCTTTAACGTGCACTGACATTGCACAGTACACGGGCCTCTATAATGCGACCGCCGCGGCCGGGACCGAACCCGCGTCCTTCAGGTCAGCACCCGAGTGCCATAACCAGTGAACCACCGCGGCGGCTTCAACAACTTTTTATACATGCCTACGTTAGTCGACTCGCTCGCATGCAGAGGAAGAAAATCAGTTTAGTCGGATACAACTCAAGAACGAAGCGCCAAATGCCCTTCAAAGGAAGTCCTCTAATCAATGACATCGAGTTGCTGTCAACCGCCTTGCGTGCACGTGCTAGTGGTTATGGCAGGTACAGGCAATGCCCCCGGGTCAAGGCGGTTGACCGCGACGTCATGAAAATAGCTCGATATGGCATTGCTCACAGGGCCGCCTTTGAGGTGCATTTGTCGCTTCGTTCGTGAGTTGTATCTATTTCCTGCGGATCTCCATACGATCCGCACATGAGGTATGTCCGGGAGGTTGCGTCTGCGCTCATAACGTATTACTACAAAGAATTAAAATGGCGCACTTCCTCTTGAGACGACCATTGTGATGTTCATGTTAATTAGTATGAGCATACTGTATGTACGTTGGATAATATAAACACACAGTTGACGATCGAACAAATGTGCGCCATAGGTCATGATAAATAACGATCCCATGCTTCGTTGAGTTGACCTTGTAACGCCTTCACCGGCTTGTGCGCACTGGAAGCGAGAGGTAAAACAATCCAGGAGTAATTAAAGCTTCTTGCCTTACTGAAGCTGGGTTGTACAGTATTCTCTAAGGTATGGTTACGTTTTGTCGACAGTGCGAGTGCCCACAGATTGCACAGTTATATGTTATTAGCGAATTTATTATAGTGCCGCACAACGCTTTAAAAAAAACGCAAAGCTTATTGTTTACACGCACCAAAGAACACCGCGCAGATAAGCTGGCGCGTGTGTTCAGATATAGACGCACGAAGTACACGCTAGCTCGCTAGCTATAGCGCGGCACGGGTGATCACCGTGCGCCATTAAACTTTTGCAACATGGTATGAGTGAAACCAAACGAGAGCAGCAGCGTGAGCCATGTGGGCTCTCTTTTGTAAGCAGGCGCATGTGGTGCGTGTAGCCACTTAAGGGCTATAGCCCTGCTGTAATGAATACACGTGAAAACAGTCGCTTGTGCTTCTTTCTGGCCTCTCCAAAACGAAATTTCCGGAAGTACTGATGACCGGCACCCTTTGTAACGTTGTGGTTGCTTGAGTTACTTAATCCTACCACTTAAGAAACTCCGAATGAATAGAGAGAAGGAAAGGCAGAGAGGTTGTGCAGGTAGTAGCAGTTTTCTACCCTGTATTGGGAGAAAGGAAAGAGGAGGAGGGGGGTGATATTCGCCGTTTTCAGCGCCGCGACGGCATCACCGTCATGGAGAACGGAGCAGTATTTGGTTGAGTGCAGCTCTTGGTCCTATATTCTGTCGCTAGCTCACCAAACGGAAATGTGCGCCGTAGAAGGCGAGGCAGCTGTTAATACTAGAAATGTGGCGGGAGAGGTTGCATCCACTCACTTCTTGAAGCAATATAACCCAAAGGAAGGCAGGGGATGAAGCCATGCGTCTCTTTTTTTCGGCTTCTGCTGCATTACTTTGCACTGCACACTTTTAACATGCATGGCAAACTAAACGGCTTCTCTGTACCGTAATATTCGGTGTGCAGTCCGAGGGCTGTACATGTCCACAAGCGCTTGACGCTTTCACGGGCTCAGATACCTTATACTCAGATACCTGTACCTATCCCAGAAGAAAATTGTATTGTTTAATAGCTGAAATTATATGCTTTTAGGACTCTCTATATTGCGGGCAATACAGAGAGCGTCTTATTTTTCAATATCGCCGAATATGGCTTGAAATTCCAGACGCTTTTTTTCAGTTACGAGGTTACGGGATATTTGCTCTGCGTGTGCACATACATTTTTATGCGCTTGTTGGGCACCTTGCTCCTGCGGATTATATGTACCGGGCGTGGACAATCTATTGAACAAAAATTTTATCAGGAAAAAATTAAGCCCTGCTGACTGTACACTGGGTACGGACTATATACAGGAAATTACAGTAATTACCACGTCAGGCACCGATATGTTGTTCTAACGTCGTCCTATCTGCAGAACACTTCAGCACCAGAACGAAGTCAACATACAGAATGATTTGTAAAACTGCACAGGCGTCCGCGTCGACAAAATGTTTCGTTTGTTTATGGGGACGTCCCAAAAGCGAGGAGAACCGATTTGCATTCTTGAACCAATTAGTTCCGTCTTCCAACCAGGGAAAAATATTTTCGGAGTATTACTTCGCTGGCATGCTATCGGCCAAAACAGTCATGACGAATTCCGTTCCCTAATCTTTGAAATTTGCGTTGGGGAACATCGGCGGCAGTGATCCTGCGACAGATCTAAGCCCAGTTTGCTGCACCGCGGGACCTCCAAGAGAACCTCTCCTTGCGTAAGCGCGGGTTATGCGCTTGTTTCAAAATAATTGGAACTCATTCCGGAGCCTAGTGTAGCCACTAGGAAATATTGCGGGACGCCCCGCGTCGGTTTACATCAAGGATCGTGTCATTCGTCACCTTTTGAAGACGCGCAGCGTCGAAATTCACCGGAAGTCGTTTCGAAGATCCCGTGCAGATCCCGCAAAGGGCCTATATGCATGAAGTGGTGTTTGACGCTAGTTTGACGCTCTGTAGAGGATGTAACTGCGGTTGTACGGTGCAGCAATATCTGTACTTATCGCATCCTCGATGCTTCTTTAGCGCGCCGGCAAAATAAGAGAGGCGGAAACGAGACCGTTATTATCAACTTCACGAAGTTCAGAAAAAACTGCTATAGTCAGATTTCACAAAATGGCTCAACAGAAGAGGAAATGACATGACGCGCGGCTATCGTATATCGTTTTTTTTTTTATCAGAGTTCCCTGTTCGTCAGTAATTTCTCGCAGGAATCTTCTCTGCTTCTCTGGAATTTCTGCCGCTGGTTCATGCCGAAGCAACCGTCGGCGCCGCCCGCTCGAACTCTTGAAGGCCGGTGCGCGTGGAGGCGAGCCGCGGCACGAGCGTCTGCGGTGCTTGGGTCCCACCTGAAGGAGCCGGTCAGACGAGCCATGCCGCCGCCCGCGCGCTCGGTCGAAACCGGCAGTCGCGGTGGAACTCAGCAGCAACTGTTTAAGAACGTTGCTCAGCAGATGCTGCGGGATAGTTGTTTGATTCGAAAAGTTGTCTGACGGCAACAGCTACTAGCTCAACGCGTTCAACATTCCGGTGCCTATAATTAGCTTTCGTCACTGACGCGACGTGCTGTCGCACTTTTCTCCGAGTGCTTCCGCGCCTTTGCACTGGCCGGGGGGGCGCACATGGTGTAAGCACCAGCCTGGAGAGAGGAGTGTTGAGGTGAGATGCGCTCGTGTCGGTGTATGTGCACGTGCGATTTACATGGCTTCTGCTGGAATTGCAGGAACTTGAAAATTCGAAGGATTACCAGCAATTAAGTAGCCGTCATGTTATAAATATTAGATTGAGTGTACAGTAATCATGCTAAAATAAGTAAGGCACCACCTAATTTGCTTGTTGAAGAATTACTGGAAAATTTGCAACAAGGCTTGATGTCGTGTTGTTTGCTTCACCGAATTAAACGAACGCTCTGGGACGGCCTACCTCTTCCTCGTTGGTGTTCCGCCTCAGCGCAATTTTTGTTTTAAACGCTGTAAAATTAACGGCCAAAACAGTATGCGAATTTACTGCTGTAACCGCTTGATTTTCTGGCGATCCATATCGTTGGCTGTAGCATAGCTAAATTCCTCATCTTCGATTAGAAATTTACTTGCTGGAGTGCAAGGCAGTTCATCCGCTGAACCAGATCAAGAGAAGATAACTGCTGGACGTGTGCATGTAAACATCGGCAGCACAGATTAACTTTCGTTATCGGGTAAGTGTCCTTTCTTAAGAAACGGGAGCAGCGCGTAATTGCTTGGAAAAAACGTAATGTTCGTCATTTCTCTGTGTTGATGATGATCACGGCAAAAATAAAACGCTCTAAAAAGAAATGTCATTGCGCTTGTTCCTTCCTCTTCCAGCCAATGCGTTAGCTTGACTTGGGCGCGGGTTGCTCCGTGTAAGGTTAGGACCGGAGCTCTGTGAGCGAGCTTCATTTAGGTGCCACACTCACGCGCAATAGTTGACATTCAAAATTTTGTTCTGATGCCCGGCACAGGATTGATACTCGCAGGTAACACGAGATTTATAATAAACTGCACATCTGCAACCAAAAAACTAATTTTAAACCCAACGTTTGGAAGCCGGCTCGGCTCCTTCATCAGGGGTGACAGAGGGCAGTAGCTGTGATGTGAAAGGCCTGGGGCAGAGGGGAGGAAGTGAGGGGGGGGGGGGGGGGGGTTAAGGCTGTGAGTCACGTTGTCGCAGTTTGGGGAGGCGGTCAATCCCGACTTTTTTTCGTTGAGTTGCTGAGCGCGAGATGCACTCGTAGTTTACAATTTATTTAGTCTGTGCTTTATAAACAAGGCTCGCGAAACAGGTGAGAATCTAGGGGCCAGAGTAGGTAGAGGCCAGGGAAAATGGAATGCGTGACAAATGAACAAGGGGCGGGAGGCAGTCCGGTTAGTCGACGTTTCGACAAGATGACGTCTTCAGAAGAATACAAGCCCTCTGGTAAAAAGCAGCTGTTCGTAAGCACTGTTTCTTTTTTTCTTTTTTCTTTCTTTTTTTTGCACGGAGGGGAGGGGGGGGGGTGCGGGTTTTCTCTTTTAACTTCCCATTCCACCTGTTTCACCCCGTCGCGAGAAAAAGGGCGAGGGAGCGAAGGCAGTGCTGCATCCCCCAAACTGGCTAGCACGGCGGGACTGTGCTTGGTCCTGGCTTTCTGGGCAGCTATAGGCGCAGGGAGTGGGTGAATTCCAGGGAACGAAGGTGTCGTGTGGTCGGCCCAAAATACCCCTGTCCCAAGTCTTTTGTCGTCGCGTAGCTTCAGTAGCACTGCAAGCATAGCTGACTGCAGGCAGGGAGAGGGGGGGGGGGGGACCGGTTATTGTCCTGCGCATGTGCACTGGTGCCCCGCTATTCTTCTATGACCCCAACCGATAAGGTCACCCTCTAGGTCACCTTATTCTTGAAGTCTCTACTGCTGCGGAGCGGGGGGATTGCTGTATTCCAGTTAGCAGGTGAGAGGAAAAAGAGAGAAAGAGAAAACGCAGCTGTTTCATACCAGTTCTGTGAACTGCCCAGTGCCAGGGACTCCGGAACAGGGAGGAAGGGGGCGGTTGACCCCCCCCTCCAAGCCTCCAACTTCTTGCATAATAATAATAATAATTGGTTTTTGGGGGAAAGGAAATGGCGCAGTATCTGTCTCATATATCGTTGGACACCTGAACCGTGCCGTAAGGTAAGGGATAAAGGAGGGAGTGAAAGAAGAAAGGAAGAATGAGGTCCCGTAGTGGAGGGCTCCGGAATAATTTCGACCACCTGGGGATCTTTAACGTGCACTGACATCGCACAGCACACGGGCGCCTTGGCGTTTTTCCTCCATAAAAACGCAGCCGCCGCGGTCGGGTTCGAACCCGGGAACTCCGGATCAGTAGTCGAGCGCCCTAACCACTGAGCCACCGCGCCTTCTTGCACTGAGATCAGATTTCTGACAAACGCTTCAATTTCAGGACGTTATAAATGTAAAGCACAGTGAGGCTCAGCTCGTTCGCTTCATACCCAGCCTTAAAACGTTTAATATCAGTAACCTAAATTAATCAAGTCCCAGCAGAAATTGTTAATTGACTGAGCTCTCTTCATGAGCATGATTACTAGGATTAAAAAAGTATGAACAAACTTTTTTGATGCAGTCGATCACTCCTCAAGTGTACATCTTTATATATGTGAAGGTGCCCATTTCAAGTTATATATGCATTACAAATACACTTTTGAACACCTTCACCCATCATTGATGCCCTGGGGCAATAAATTTCGCTTAAAAAAGTTGAAAATATAAACAGAAAGTAAAAAAAATATTAAACAGTTAAATAAAACTTGTAATAAATAAACAAACAAATAAAAAACTCGAAGACAGCCCCCCCCCCCCCCCCACCCCCGGAAAAGAAACTTCCGGAGTCCCTGCCCAGTGCCCTTGCTTTTATATTTCTTTAGCTGCATTTCTTTTTCCTTCTAGTTTGTTTCTGCAGTTTTTTCGATAACCCTCATTCAAGGAAGTCGTATTTTCAGTACACAGCAAGTTTGACTTAGCCTTAAATTCAGTAATTTTCATCGTGATGTTCTCATTTTGCAAAATTATTATTTGGAGTGGGCACGGAGGAACGACGAAATGAAACGAAGCATGTCTGCAGTGCTCGTCGGCTCATGCCGCCAGGGAAGCCGCCAAGCGCTTCGTTAAAACCCTGACGAGGAGGACGTTTCATGGTAGTGCCACAAGCGGCCGTGGTAGTGCAGCCCACATTGGGCCCTCGCTGCTATGTGAACCTCTCACCATTGCATTTTTTACTCATTTCCTTTTTTTTGAAGAGCAGTGACACAGAGGCATATGCTGCATACCCAAAATTCCATGCCCCTCTCCTCCTCCCTCACCCTGTTCTCCGCGCCACCCTACAATGGATCTTCTGGCGCCGTTGCTGCATGCCGCACAATTCGTGGAATGCCGCTTTTCTTCCTCAGTTTAAGGAATCGTGAAACGAGCTTTTGTGCGCGCGCGTGTGTGTGCGTGCGTGTGTGCGTGCGTGTGCGTGCGTGTGTGTGCGCGCGTGTGTGCGCGTATGTGCGTGTGCCCGAGCGTGTGTGTGCGTGTGTTTGTGAGTTTGTGTGCGCGCGTGTGTGCGTGCGTGTGCGCGCGCGTGTGTGCGTGTTTGTGTGTGCGTGTGTGTTTGTGAGTGTGCGTGCGTGCGTGCGTGTGTGTTTGTGCGTGCGTGTGTGTTTGTAAGTGTGCGTGCATGTGTGTGCATGTGCGTTTGTGAGTGTGCGTGCGTGTGGGTGTGTGTGTGTGCGTCTGTGTGCGCGTGTGTGTGTGTGCGCGTGTGTGCGTGCGTGTGTGTGCGTGTGCGCGCGTGTGTTCGTGCGTGTGTGTTTGTGAGTGCGTGTGTGCGTGCGTGTGCGCGTGTTGTGTGTGTGCGTGCGTGTGTGCGCGCGCGCGTGCGTGCGTGTGTGCGTGTGTGTGTGTTTGTGTGTGTGCGTGCGTGTGTGAGTGTGCGTGCGTGCGTGTGTGTGCGCGCGTTTGTGTGTGTGCGTGAGTGTGTGTGTCAGATGAGTGCTCCTCAAGTGTCCCTCAAGGATCAATTTTATCCCCTCTTCTATTCAATATAGTTGTCAATGATTTCGTATCAGTAATCCCAAAAGTGGAGTGTTCCAGCACGCGGATGATATTGTCCTTCTTACGAAGCATGTTAATTTTAAAAAGGCTATTGAATATGTACAGCAACCAGTGCACAAAGCTATGCTTTGGTTCTCCAGAAACAACCTTACCGTCAATCAAAACAAGACAAATTATATACCTCCCCACCCCCCGAAGAATGGAGCCACTCTCATTCCAGTTCTTCTTCATCGCCAAGACTGCATATACAAGCAAAATTAAGTAGCTCGGCATTCATTTTGATGAATGCCAATGGGCACATGTCCAAGGGGCACAAACCAAGGGGCACATATCTCTTCAAAACTGAAATCCTTTGCATGTTTAATCGGTGCCGTTTCACATTTAAAAAAATGATAGTTCATTTCCTTGCATACAGTGTTTTAAGATGGATTTTTGACCCGCCGCGGTGGCTCAGTGGTTAGCGTGCTCGGCTACTGATCCGGAGCTCCCGGGTTCGAACCCGACCGCGGCGGCTGCGTTTTTATGGAGGAAAAATGCTAAGGCGCCCGTGTGCTGTGCGATGTCAGTGCACGTTAAAGATCCCCAGGTGGTCGAGACTATTCCGGAGCCCTCCACTACGGCACCTCTCTCTTCCCTCTTACACTCCCTCCTTTATCCCTTCTCTTACGGCGGGGTTCAGGTGTCAAACGATATATGAGACAGATACTGCGCCATTTCCCTTCCCCAAAAACCAATTATAACAATTTTCGGTTTATGCTCCGGACGTTGGCAAAACCGTTTTGATAACCTGTTGAAATATATGTATTAAAAAGTGTGGCGTACGTACAATCGTGTTGCATCATCAAACAGAGACATTTTCCTTGAACGGGGTTTTCCTTCCTTTCAATCTTTATTTACTTCTATGACCGTGCTACGCCATTTCTGGACCGCTGAATTCAAGCATCCGCACATCTCCCCGCGCCAGCTGTGCAAAGAAATGAGCTTTGTTGTACCGCGTTTCTCGCCTATGTATGGAGCAGCAAGACGCAGCCTGTATGTCCCAAAAGTATTTAATAATTTTTCCAGATGAATATTTTTATGGACTCGCGGCCTCAATTGAGGCGTTTATTAGACATGGTATAATATAAATACATTATACATCTCTGATTTGTCACAGTTGGGTTATGGTTTCCTAATTACTTGTTCTACTACTTGATCGTTTCGCTTCCCTGTAACGCCTTTTATGCGCATATTACTGTTACTGTTTGTATTCCTGGCGCTGTTATTGTTTCTTCTTCATAGTTGGTTTCTAAACTGCACATATGTAATGTAACCACATCGCTTAGCTGACGATGCCGGGCCACGTCGCACAAGCCACCATTGGCTTAGATGGGCCCATTTTGCTGTATTCATTTCCTCGGGTGCTAACTATTATTATTATTATTATTAGTATTGGCTTTATTCTTGTTTGTATTTTGCTATATGTTGTACTTGGCTGTTATCGGTCGTTCATTCTCTTTGTTTATTGTTTCATTAGTTATTTATATGTCTGTTGCCTGTTCTAGCTGTTTTCATTTACCGCTGTTTTCGCTTTTTTGCTTCATGCTTGCTGTCACGCCTAGTTTATATGTCTTTTTTTTTTTTCTATCGCCTTGACTGCTGCATTACCTCCCCTGAGTGTCTTCCTTTGTAGTGAAATAAATTTACATTTTGTGCGTGTGAATGGTGTACCAGCACCAAGACCTTTGGGTTGTTCCTGGGCACCGAAAAAATAAAGATTGATTGATTGATTATTATTATTATTATTATTATTATTATTATTATTATTATTATTATTATTATTATTATTATTATTATTATTATTATTATTATTATTATTATTATTATTATTATTATTATTATTATTATTATTATATTATTATTATTACATGCTCTACAGCCCTTCGAAGCCTTCGAAATAGTGTTCGCTTTGTAGTGCTGCGCTCCTCAACAAGATATGGTGAAGCTAGACGCTGTGTTTATGTGCCGAAAATTCTGAACGATTTGCCAAATGAGGCATTCTCAATTACGTTAAAAAAGGCATTTAAAAACATTATTTGTTCCTTGTAACGCGGTTGCTTCAATACTTCTAATATGTATTGGTCATCATCTCTGAAATATGTACATCTATTATTATTATTATCTTATTGGTATTGATTCCTGTCTCTTGATTTGCTCCTTGTTTGTGTTAAGCTTCTTAATTGTTAGTACTCCTGCATTTACCTTGTTATGCGTCGATACTGATATGAATATTGCACACTCGTCCGCTGATTTTGCCGGGCCAAGTCCTTCAAGCCATTGGTGGCTTTGACAGGCCCGTTTCTTGTGCCTTGTATTCTTTTTGTGCAATAAATTATTATTATTATTATTATTATTATTATTATTATTATTATTATTATTATTATTATTATTATTATTATTATTATTATTATTATTATTATTATTATTATTATTATTATTATTATTATTATTATTATTATTATTATTATTATTATTGTAGTGTTCTTTGTAGTGATTAGTGTTAATTCCGTTGATCTCCTGCCATTTTGTCGCGTACATCATTAGACACTGCCACACGTAGAAAGCGTACACAGTGTGCAATCGGCGGCAAATTCAAATTAAAGAATGCAATAATAATAGTCACCAATAACAATAACGAGCCGCCGCGGTGGCTGAGTGGTTATGGCGCTCGGCTGCTGGCCCGAAAGACGCGGGTTCGATCCCGGCCGTGGTGGTCGAATTTCGATGCAGGCGAAATTCTAGAGGCCCGTGTGCTGTGCGATGTCAGTGCACGTTAAAGAACCCCAGGTGGTCGAAACTTCTGGAGCCCTTCAATACGGCATCCCTCACAGCCTGAGTCGCTTTGGGACGTTAAACCCCCATAAACCAAAACCATAACAATAAAAATAATTATTACAATAATTATTATTATTGCATTCTTTAATTTGAATTTGCCGTCGATTGCACACTGGGTACGCTTTCTATGTGTGGCAGTGTCTAATGGTGCCATTGAATGCATTGCTTGCCACAAGGAAGTGCCCAATGATGGCAAGTACTTGCGGGAATTGTGCGCTATCTTACCAGTTAGGTCAGACATGTTCTGGAATTGCGTCTAGCACCTTCACTGCAATGGGCGCAGCCAAAAGTGACCTGTGGGCTTGTAAAACATGCAAAACAGCAAAAAGACGCGCAGGCGGTTCCACCTCTCAGGAGGGTGCTGCCGAGGCTGATGAAGGTGCAGGCGTGTATTCGCCTATTCGATTTCCTTTTGGAACTGCACGAGATCCAAAAGAGCCTAGAATGTTTATCTGAGCTTAACAAAAAGGTTGATTCATTGCTTCTCTTGAAAGCGGAGGTTGTCAGCTGAACCCAATGAGTTCAGGAACTGGAGGACTCGGTGACCTAAACAGTATGATTCCATTCTTGATGAAATGAAGACCGCCAAGGAACAAGCTAACCGGAGATGCGGAGGTATCCGCCCTCCGAGAAGCACTACAGGCACAAGCCAAACACCTAGAGCGGCTGCAGGTTTGACATGAATGAGAGCGAGCAATACAGCCGCAACATGAGCATGGAAGTCCATTGTCTCCCAGAAATAGAGAACGAAAATCTTAAGGAAGAACTAAGTGGCATCGCTGGAAAACTAAAACTTCAGAAATTTTCCCTCTCGGAGGTTCAGGCGATTCATCGTCTACCGGGCAAACGTGACTCTATTCCAACGGTCCTATAGCGCGCTTAATTTTATTGCCGCCAGAAACAGTCTGTTCGACGCCCGACGAAAGCTTCTACGACTTTAAGAAAGTGGTTTCTTTGAAAAGATATTTCTCAACGAAAATCTGACAAGACTAAACCGTGACCCATACTGGCGAGCAAAGGCCAGAGAAAATGAAAGCAAGTACAAGCTTATCTGCGTGAAACGTGGCAAGATCTTCGTGAAAAAGATCGAAGAATCGTCTCTTCTTCGAATTACCAGACAAGCAGACTTAGATAAGATTATGTAACTGTCATTGGCAGCACGTGCTGCCAGCTCCCACAATCATTCATGGACACTTTTGGTGAGAGCGCTGATTATGATTTCACTACCGTAAATGCAAATGTCAGGTGCCTTCGCAGATACTGGGAAAAATTCAAGCTTGTCGCTGCATCAGGAATATAATTCATCGATGTATTCGTGCTGACAGAAATCAATGCTCCAGATGTTTGCCTGCGTACATTTTCAGTCCCAGGCTATCCAAGTCGTTTTGTGACGAGGGCTCGTCGTCGAGGCGGTGGAATCGCTATCTTTGAGAGAGACAATTAAATTTGACGTTTCACCCATGGATGTGAATTTCACGCGTACTGAATGCTTAGCATTTAAGATAACTTGCCGCGCCCGATGTCTAAGTTTGTTGGCTTTATATTGGCCACCGTGCACTATAGCGTCACCCGCTTTCTGTTGGAACTCGAGGAAATATTGAACCTCTGGAGTTTCTTGGAAGAAATATGTTTGGTGGGAGACTTAAGCACATTTTGCCCTGCAATGGGCCCCGTATCCGATTGCTTGTCTTTCCTGCCCTTGTGTAGTTTAATAAATACAATAACAGTTCCCACACGTGAGGAAATGGTTAAAGATTATATAACTACTTCATGTATAGACCAAGCTGTCTTACGTGCTCCTAACTACTTCTTCGCCTCCTGGGTTATTTTACAACGCTTCGCGGATCACTATCTGGTTGCTTGTCGTTCGTCTCCATCTTTCCTTTATCAACTGCTTCGCGAAACGCCACTCCAAATAATTTAATCTATACCACAGTAGCTAACCGCAAAGTTTTAGATAACGTAATTGGCAGCTTTAACTGGCTAGCAATAACTGTGTCACCGGAGAAAGTCTATAATTGGTTGGTTTAAGGGGTTTAACGCCCCAAAGCGACTCAGGCTATGAGAGACGCCGTAGTGAAGGGCTCCGGAAATTTCGACCACCTGGGGTTCTTTAACGCGCACTGACATCGCACAGCACACGGGCCTCTACGCCTCCATCGAAATTCGACCGCCGCGGCCGGGATCGAACCCGCGACTTTCGGGCCTGCAGCCGAGCGCCATAACCACTCAGCCACCGCGGCGGCTAGAAAGTCTATAATTCACTGGAGAAGGTCTATAGTACCCTCTGCGACCAAATAAAATGTTTGAGGATAGTGCTAAACGCGTCGTAATAAAAAAAAAACGTAGACGAAAATATAACTGGTTTAATGCGTGCCATTTCATACAAACACGTATACTCTGGAGATGGTGTAAACATGCACCAAAAAATCAAACCTTACGTCTGGGGCACAAATACGCGAGAAATAGGGTGGTCGCATTGATAAGATCTTCCAAGCACATGTACTTTTTCAAAAATTTCGCCTGTCGTAAAGGGTGTCGCAAAAACATGGTCACTGATCAACTATCTTCGTCACAAAAGTCCTGCAAACGCCTTCTCGCTTTCTTTCTTTCACGGAGATTACATCCAAGTCGCAGATAGGTCAAATCGCTTTTTCGCACTGGCCTCAGATAAAGCATATTCGAGTCATACATACCAACTTCACGTTGACAGAATCAAACTAGGCGTCCGCCTTTTTAGCTAGAATTACAAAACAAGAAAATTCATGAAATAATCTTTACCGTCAAGCGAAATAGACCTCCTGGTATTGACGGCTTGTCAGCAAAATTTGCTCCCAAGGAACTTCGAGGCATTGTCTGATGTTCTGATTTTCATTTAAAAAAAATGGTTCTTGAGGAAATGAGATAGCGAAATGGCGCAGTAATTGTCTCACATCTCGGTGGACATGTTACATGGTTTTCTGGACACTGCGCTTTTTCCGAATGTACTTAAAGCTGCTATTGTTAAACCGCTATTTAAAGCAGCATAAAAAGACGACGTGAAAAACTATCGACCTATCTCTATCCTGCCTATGATTCCTCAAAATTAATGAAAAATTTCTTCTGAGATCCATGTCATCCTTTGTTGAAATATTTTCCATTTTGTCAACCCGTCAGCTTGGTTTTGTCCCCGGTCGTGGTACGGTAGCTCTTCTCGAAGAGTTCTCCGATGAACTTTTTTCAGCTTTCGGTCGAAATTTATTTAGTGTTGCTTTATTTTTAGACATTTCCAAAGGTTTTGAAACAGTTCATCACGATGTTTCATTAGGAAGACTATACCCCATAGGTTTCAGAGGCCCATTTTACGATGTCCTCAAGAGAGAGAGAGAACTTTATATTCAGGAAGATGGTGATCTTTTTTGGGTTGCTTCAGCCGCTCCAGGTGGCCGGCAGTTTAAGTTTGTCGGCGACCTCCTGCGCTCTTGCCGTGGCCTGGGACTGAACGTCCGGGTCCGGGCTGGCGAGAACAGTTTCCCATTTTTCAAGCGTGGGAGATGTGACTAGATCTGCCGGAGGCGGATCCTCCGTGCAGTCCCAGATTATGTGGTCTAAAGTGGCAGGCTCGCCGCACAGCTGACAGTACGGATTTACCAAATCGGCCAAGATATTGGAACCCGCCGCGGTGGCTCAGTGGTTAGGGCGCTCGACTGCTGATCCGGAGTTCCCGGGTTCGAACCCGACCACGGCGGCTGCGTTTTTATGGAGGAAAAACGCTAAGGCGCCCGTGTGCTGTGCGATGTCAGTGCACGTTAAAGAACCCCAGGTGGTCGAGATTATTCCGGAGCCCTCCACTACGGCCCCTCTTTCTTCCTTTCTTCTTTCACTCCCTCCTTTATCCCTTCCCTTACGGCGTGGTTCAGGTGTCAAACGATATATGAGGCAGATACTGCGCCATTTCCTTTCCCCAAAAACAATTATTAATTATTATTAAAGGTATTGGAATACGTCCATGGGTTTGGCTGCGATCGTGTTTGCAGCCGCCTCCACGTGATAGCCTGTTCACGGCTGAGCGAAACGTGCGGAGGAGGCAGGCTCGCTCTGATGTCCCTGTAATAATTGGTTATAGCAAGAACTATCTTTCCGGTCGATCACAAGCTGTTGTCTTGGACGGGATGACAAATATAAGTGGTAAGACTAGATACTTGATAAGACTAGATATCTGTTTGAGCCTAACTCACGTGTCACAAGAACAAAACATGAAAAACACCTATCCGAATACAGATACCGTAGTGATACATTCAAATTTTCATTTTTCCCACATGTGATTCATGAGTGGAATATGTTGCCTCCAGAAATTGTGAACCAGATGTCCCCTGAAGCATTTGTATCGAAGCTAACAAACCATCTTGAAAATTATTAACAACAGTGTCACCATGTGCGTTTACGTGTACCTTTGTGTAAAATGAAAAAGTTCCTTCTCTGCTGTTTCTCTTTTTCTTTTTTTTTCTTTCGCTCTTTTTCATATGTATGTAAACCCGATCCTGTTACGGCCTCAAAGTGAGGCCAACAGTATGTACTAAATAAATAAAAATAAATAAATAAACTTCTATAAGGCCGTAGTTCCTCAGGGCTCCATATTATCGTCTCTTCTGCGCAATTTGCTTGTTAATGACTTATCTCAAGCAACTTACAAAGGTCTAATATTTCAATACGCCGACGACGGCGACACTTTTTTGCTTTCAGAGCACTCATCTTACAACATGTCCATTACTAATCTGCAGGATAGCATACACAAAACAATGACTTGGTTCACTAATAACTGTTTGGAGGTTAACCAGGTAAAAACTATACTCGCGTGCTTCAGATCCACATTAAAGCTAACAACGATAGATGCGCCGATTTTTCTACATGTTCGCAACTGTTTTCCCTGTCGGTGAGTACCGGTCACCTATGAGAACTCGGTGAAGTACTTGGAAGTCTTCTTCGGCGGTGATGTGCATTGAAACAGCCTGCCATCGCACGTCTGTGATAAGCTTCGAAGCGCAGCGTGGTTGTTTTTTCATATAAAATCCATCGTTCCATTCCACATTAAAAAAAAAAAAACTATTGCTCTGGTGTACAGCATTCTCCGAAACGGGATTACTATTTTTGCTTTTTGCTCAGCAAGGTTGCAAAATCGGGGCGACTGTTTACTAAGAAACACACTAAGAAATGTTGCATATAGCGCTACTTTTCCTACTCCCGATAATATTTTCACAGGCTTCCATGCTTTCAGACACTCATTGTGCAGACTGATGGTACGGTACTTCTGGGATAGCAATTTGAAAATATGTCATACAGCTTCCCGAAGCCTGCGTAATACCGTTCGTTTCGAGGTGCGGTGCCCCTCAACAAGATATGGAGAAGCCAGACGCTGTGATTATGTTCCCTGAATTTGTAATGCTTTGCCAGACGAAGTGGTTTCCGCAACATCAAAAAATGCGTTAAAAATCATTATTTGTTCACTTAATGCGGTTCTTTTCACTGGGATGTATGGCAAATATTAATTATCATGTACGCAGCGCTGAATCGCCATTGAATTGACTTTGGTTCTTCTTGTGAGACGACTTTAAACCGAGAATGAAGCCGCCGCGGTGGCTGAGTGGTTACGGCGCTCGGCTGCTGGCCCGAAAGTCGCGGGTTCGATCCCGGCCGCGGCGGTCGAATTTCGATGGAGGCGAAATTCTAGAGGCCCGTGTACTGTGCGATGTCAGTGCACGTTAAAGAACCCCAGGTGGTCGAAATTTCCGAAGACCTTCACTACGGCGTCTCTCATAGCCTGAGTCGCTTTGGGACGTTAAACCCCCATAAACCTAAACCTAAACCGAGAATGTCGCGATTTGAACTATACTAAGCACGCAACCGAATTTGGGTTTGTTAAAAAAAAAAAGAAGGTGCCCACCGCGGCGGCTCAGTGGTTAAGGCGCTCGTCTACGGATCCGGATCCAGTACCCGGGTTCGAACCCGACCGCGGCGGCCCCCACCAAGGCACCTCTTTCTTCTTTTACTGCTTCCTTTATCCCTTTCCTTACGGCCCGGTTCAGGTGTCCACCGAGATATGTGACAGTTACTGCCTCATTTCCTGTCGTCAAAAACCAATTTTCAGTTTTTTTTGTTTACTTTCATTTCTTGTTGATGTTAATTTTCCTAAAATGTTAGAACTTGCTCATTATTGATTTTATTTTATATTGTTTTGATATTTTGTGTTATGTTCATATTTTGAGCTGATATTGGCACGCCCGTCTGCCAACTTTACCGGGCCAAGTTTCTCAGGCCACTAGAGGCTTTGAAAGGCCCGTTGCTTGTTTCCTGTACTTATTATGTGCAATAAAATATACTATTATTAACTTTATGACCGCCGTGTCATGCGTATAGGAAAATTACCTTTTGCTGCTGATGACGCCAGCGAATCAACTAGTGCCATTTCTCAGTAGATGAGAGGGGCGACTGCCAGGGACTCCGAGATATCGAGCATCAAGGCAAAGTTTGCTGCATATGCCTGAGCCCTTCCACACCGGCCCTTCCACACAGAGGCCCAAGTATGAGCGTTATGAACGCTGCCACACGAAAGGACCGCGTCGCGGGGCTGAACATGCCCTCCATCCCGCGCAGACTGATGGTGGTGATGAAAAGCCCTTATTTAATGAAAGAGGTGAGGCTCTTTAAAGAGCCCCGCAATGGGTGGAGTCCTTACTCCGGGACCCCATTGGTCGAAGCCGCCAGCTTAGCCCTCTTGACCAAAGCCTTTTGGGACTGAAGGTCCGAACAGCCAAGCAGGGCCGCCTCCCATTCCTCTCTGGTAGGGTTGGGGTGGGTGGAGAGAGCTGAGTTGCGCTGGCAAGCCCAAACCATGTGGTAGGTGTCAGCCACCTCCCCACAGTGTTTGCACCTGACAGTGAACGCGGGATCGAAGTGTTTTAGTACTGCCGGGCACAGCATTGTGTTCGTGAATAATCGGAGTAGAACGCGTTCGTTTGCTTGCGCAGACTGATCGCGGCAGCATGCATGGTGGGTGGCTTCGGAGTGGGCCTTGTTTTTGAAACAGCCGTCGAAGAAAACTGCGGCTTACCTTATCCGAACTTCGTGTCAGTTGTTCGATCAACTATTAGAAAACTTGAGAACATATTCGATTCGTTTTGAATGATTTGGACACGCCCTGTTTGATTCGTTCAGCGAATCGAATAGGATGATAGTTAATTCGCTATTCGAAAATTTCCTGTTCACAAGCCCCTAGTAGAAGTTAAAAAAAGTTATAAAAATTACTGATGGGCTTCAGTGAACTACCCAATATTAAAAAAAATAAAAATGTCCGGATACGCCAATGACTCGATTCTAAAGTCAGATATTAGATGTACAATATATAACAGCCGATTTGCATACTTCCGGCGTTCACCACTCAAGTACGATAAAGTAAGCCTGCATGTTCAAGATACAAACACGAGTATGGAAAATACAAGGCCGTGCACCTTTGATAACTATATAATAATGACAATGAAACTTCTCCATGGGCACTAAAGCGCTCAAACCAGAATGATATAAAAAAAATATTAACGTCACGGACATTCTAAAAGAAGCTAAAAAAAGGAGGCTAGGCGTTCTCCCCCATCGCCACTTTACCAGATTACCAAGCCTAAGTACACTACATACACTCCTTGCACGCCCAAGGAGCTTGTTACGCAAAGCACAAACTGCATTCTCCTGTGTTAGACGGCGATGACGACAAAGCAAACGAAGAAATGAATGGCCCGTTTACGGGAAAACTAAGCAACTTTCTCTAACGAGAGCGACTCGATGAGCGGTCCTGTCCATTTCGTAGCCTAACCTCGTAGGCTCTTCTTTTCCCGCGCTCTCGACTGCTGTTCCTCGGGTAGCGGCTATTTCCCTTCCTCCACGCATGTCGTATCTCCCCGCCAGCCGCCCCGCTCCATCTCAGTTGTTCCTTGCAGCACTGCCAAAGCTGCCATGAGTGCAAAGGCGACGTTAACACGATTTTGATTATAGTGCCCATATAAAAAGGGTATATGTGATAGAGTACGCCAAAAAAAAAAAAGATAGCGTGCTTCGAAGTCATAAATCTGACAGGGCGTCCACATTTGAGTAAAAAAATAAGTGCAGCCCTGTTCACTTCCGCGTGATTCGCCCCTCTGATGTAAATGTATTGTAGTGATTTACTGACGTTGTTAGGTCAGTACGTTAAAGATCCCCAGGTGGTCGAAATTATTCCGGAGCCCTCCACTACGGCACCTCTTTCTTCCTTTCTTCATTCATCGTCATCATCATCATCATCAGCCTTACTACACCCACTGCAGGGCAAAGACCTCTCCCATGTCTCTCCAATTAACCCTATCTTTTGCCAGCTGCATCCACCTTTTGCCTGCAAACTTCTTAATCTCATCCGCCCACCTAACCTTCTGCCGCCCCCTGCTACGCTTACTTTCTCTTGGAATCCACTCCGTTACCCTTAAGGACCAGCGGTTATCTTGCCTTCGCATTACATGCCCTGCCCAAGCCCATTTCTTTCTCTTGATTTCGACTAGGATGTCATTAACCCGTGTTTGTTCTCTCACCCACTCTGCCCGCTTCCGGTCTCTTAACGTTACACATATCATTTTTCTTTCCATGGCTCGCTGCGTTGTCCTTAACTTAAGCTGAACTCTTTTCGTTAGCCTCCACGTTTCTGCCCCGTAGGTGAGTACCGGTAAGATTAAGCTGTTGTACACTTTCCTCTTAAGGGAAATTGGTAAACTGCCACTCATGATCTGCGAGAATTTGCCATATGCGCTCCACCCCATTCTTATCCTTCTAGTTATCTCCCTCTCGTGATCCGGATCAGCTGTCACTACCTGCCCTAAGTAGACGTATTCCGTCACAGCTTCTAGGCTCTCGCTGCCAATTGTGAACTTTTGTTCCCTTGCTAGGCTGTTGGACATTACCTTGGTTTTCTGCATGTTAATTTTTAGACCCATCGATCTGCTCTGCCTGTCTAACTCATTGATCATGATTTTCAGTTCACCTCCTGAGTGACTCAGCAAGGCAATGTCATCAGAAAATCGCAGATTATTTAGGTATTCTCCATTTATTCTTATTCCCTACTGTTCCCAATTCAGGCCTCGAAATACCTCCTGTAAACATGCGGTGAACAGCATTGGCGAGATTGTGTCTCCTTGCCTGACGCCCTTCCTTATTGGAATTTTATTGCTGACTTTATGGAGGACTATAGTAGCTGTGCTTATTCATGTGTTCTTCATTCACTCCCTCCTTTATCCCTTCCCTTACGGCGCGGTTCAGGTGTCCAAAGATATATGAGACATATACTGCGCTATTTCCTTTCCCCCAAAACCAATTATTATTATTATTATGTTAGGTCAGTAACAACGATGAATCCAGTCCAAACCGAAGGATCTTGCGGTAGCGGTAGCAGGGAACATTGCTTGAACCATTCACTCTTTCATTTTCAATCTGAACAATGCGATAAAAAAAAGTTCTCTTGCAGCCATCTTGCAGCAAGTAGAGTGAAAAGGCCCGCAAATACAAGAGATGCGTTTTCGCGCTGCCAACAGCGCCTCTTTATTCTAAGAGAAAAAAGAATTCGAAGGTCTGAAATAGTTATTCCTTATTTGGCGGGGGGGGGGGGGGAATCGTGGGGGGGGGGGGGGAGGCGGATGATGTAATACAAAAGAGACTGAACCATTCCACTATTGCCATCTCGGGCCTCGATGATTACTAAATGGAGGTTCGCCTTCTATGAATAATCATGAAAGAAAAAAAAAACTGGTATTTAGGTCGGTTGGATATTTGTGGCTATAGTTTATGGTGGAGGTATATATATATATATATATATATATATATATATATATATATATATATATATATATATATATATATATATATATATATATATATATATATATATATATATATATGTATGTGTGTGTGTGTGTGTGTGTGTGTGTGTGTGTGTGTGTGTGTGTGTGTGTGTGTGTGTGTGTGTGTGTGGTGTGTGTGTGTGTGTGTGTGTGTGTGTGTGTGTCAGCATTTAGGCACCGCATAAAGAACTCGTACTAGCGTGCTGGAATTCTCAAATCATCGCCAGTTACGGAGCTCGACTAGCCTGTCTTCGAAGCTACGGTGGCTATGGACGGTGCTTTTATAACGATCGCACCGATGCTACCTGTCACTTGCTAACTACGACTACCTCAGATTATTCCGAAACACGAGTGCCCCATCATTCAATCCTCAAGTCGCAGCACTTGCAAACCTCTTCGTAGGCTGTTTGACGCTTCGCGCCTAAAGCCTTGGTCAGCACTAATGATATACTGTACTATGGTGTCAGTACCTGGCCGTCGCTGCTACCTTAGATTTAGAGGGCACGAATCTAAGTGAGAGAACATGATGTGTAACGGCAGTCTGCTAAAGCAGCACTTACAGTACACACGGTGTCTTGTTTCTAGGGGCCTGCCGCGGTGGCTTGGTGGCAACAGCCTCCGGCTGCTGAGTTCAAGGACGCGGGATCGAATCTCGGTGGCGGCATTGCGATGGAGGCGAAATGCAAAACTGCCTGTGTGCAGTGCGATGCCAGTTCAGGTTAAAGAACCGTAGGGGAAAGGTAGTCAAAATAACCCGGAGCTCTCCACTGCGGCGTCTCTCACACCCATGGTTGGGATTATCCCATGTTTCAAGGAGGTAGCTTTGTTTACATCACGGCTCTACGTTCTGCTGCTTAAGTTCTCGAGATAAAGGGTTGTATTGTAAGTGCTGTAAGAACGGAACTTATGGTCATTCTCACCCATGGAGGGAGGACAAATTCCTCCGTGCTCTCACCAGTGCAAACGGCTCGGAGAGATCGGCTTCACGATCAAAACGGAGGGGGCGAGGAAGGAATGCGGAGCGTTTCCCGCTTTATTCGACAGATGGCGCCGCAATACTGCTCCTCGATCAGGAAGGAAACGTTTTATGCTAACTGAAGAGGCAGTGCCCTCCTCTTTGAAGCTAGGTCAGGGTGTCTTAGAACGCGCAGTTACAAAAAGAAATTTAACGAAGAAGATGACACATGTGCTGTGTGTGGTAAATCTGTAGAAACAATAGAACACCTCATTTTAAAATGTGATGGTATCCATCCCGATGTCGATGCAGGCATAGTCACTCTTCCCGAGGCCTTAGGGTTTAGAGATAACAATAGTCATGTAAATAAATCTGCGGTGGAGATTAGCAAAAAGCGATTGGAGGATTGGTGGCTCAAAAGCAGAGAGGTGACATATGTTTTAAAGTGTAGGTAGACGTATTTTAAAGAAAATGGCCAACTTTATTAACAACTTACAGCAGAGTTAAACAAAAATAAAGGGGAAAAAAACTGTGCATGGTGGCAACTACCACTGCCACGTTTCAAAGGGGACGCTCCTACCTTCCATCCATCCATCCATCCATCGTAGGGTGCCTCGATGCCAGCACCTCGCCTCTACTTCAACGCTCGGGCGTTTCGCGTCTGGCGTTTCACATATGACGTCATTTTGTTCTGACGCATCACTTTGTTTCTGAAATTGGTGGTTTTTCTCCCTCCTTACATACGAAACACTTGGCCGGCGGCTGAAAATGCTGCTTGGGGTTTCGGACTTTGTATCGCTAGCGGGAGTCTGGGCGCCAGCTATTTTCCGCACAGAACGCGGCCTGGTGGCAGGTGTTACTTTCAATTTTGCCGCCATAGCCCACTTTATCATTTTCTATCCATAGCGTTTATCATGGCTATAACACTGTAGTCATGGAATTCGTGGCACGGTGACTTGGTGTCATGGCAACGTTTTCTACGAAACACAGAAACATCTTGAGAAAACAGGCATATATTATAATTTGCGTCGAAATGAAAGTGATAGGGCCAGTAGTGCACGGTAATAGCGACTATGATGTGTTGTAGTCAAATATTTGCTTGCTCCATGAAATACGAGACACGAAAATATTTTGATGGTAATGTTTCGCAACAGTTGAGAATTTCAGCCTGCGTCTTAGTTTCCGTCCCAACCTTTCAAAGGGAAGCGTGCATAACAACTTTCACAGCGGTCGCAGAGGCAGGCGGGAAGAAGCTAGGGGTGTTTGCTGAGTTTTTAAAATTCGCTTCTATTTTGAGCTTCATCCGATACAGAACTCAAAATAGTTATATGGATAATTATCAGTATCCCCTTTGTATCGGGGTGGCGCAAAGTCTCCCCTAGCCATTAATTACCAGTATGCTCAATATCTTCGGATTGACTACCAGTTTTCGTCTTCCCATTTTTAAACTACTCTTTTGGCCGGCCTTCTCCACCAGTCGTCTCTTACCTGTTTCTACGTTTTGAAAACTAAGCATGCTCTGGCTATTCTGATACCCCAGTGCTACTCGCGTTCCTGCGGCGGCATTGTGCACCGAGGGTTGGAGTGCCTTACACAGGTTAAGAATATGTTCTATCGTTTCCCTGTCTTGTATGCAGCAGCAGCAAATTTCATCCGTGGTGTCAAATTTTTGCCGGTAAAGCTACGTCCTCATGCACTCAACCCTAGCGTCGATAAGTAAGCGATTCCCATGGAATTGTCAAAAAAGTTTTCCGCTTTAATGTTAGTTTTAGCCGTCCCATGCAGCTCCAACGTCAGCTTCGTCAAGCATTTTATTTTGCCAAGGAGTATTTTTTTATTTTCTTAGGAAGGTACTTTCTGTTTCAAGGTTGTCTTACTATCGTTTTCTTCCCTTTGACATTTGTATTTATTAACAAGTCATCTAGTTATTTTCCTCCACGTAGTATCATGCTACATCGGTATAAGCACCTGAAAAATTTTGCCACCCATCGCTTCTCATTCATTTGCCTCTTTATACTGCACCTTACTTTTGGTCGCACGCGCTTCGAATGTTGACCACCTCATATAACCTTGAACAGCTTTATCAGTAGTGTTCCATGTGCCCCACAAGGCAAGCCTACCGACTGTCCTCTGCTTTCTTTCAAGCGCAGAAGTTGTGACAGATCCCAAGCACACCGCAGCATTTGCAAACGCCAAGCCCGGTACCATTGGGACTTTCCATATTCTCCGAATAACTTCACAGTTGTTATATACCCACAGCGCGCAATTCATCATGATAGCTGTTTTCTTAACATCTCTTGCCTAATTCCTCTCTTAACCGCAACTCTCGCTGCTCCTTCCATTTCTTGCAAATTCACGGCTACATTGTTCTCACTGTAGACTTGTTTCACTGCAAAGCACCCTCTTTTTCAGAAATATGTCACACCAGGGCGTGGTTTCCATTGTCGAAAACCCTTTTCACATCTAAAAAAAGCCATCCACAGTGGTCGTTCGTCACTTGCAGCAATTTAGTTGCATTGGGTGATTGCGAAGAAGTTGTTCTTAATTTTATGACCATGTCGGAAGCCTTTCTGCAGCTTTCCCAAAACCTTCGCCTCCTCAGTCCAGTCTTGAAGCTGGGAACAAAAAAAAATGTTTTTTTTTTAAGGAAAGGAATTGGCACAGTAATTATCTCACATCCCGCTGGACACCCAACCGCGCCGTAAGGGAAAGGTTAAAGGAGGGAGTGAAAGAAGAAAGAGAGAAAGAGGTGCCGTAGTGGAGGGCTCCGGAATAATTTCTACCACAGGTGGATCTTTAACATGCGCTGACATCGCACAGCACACGGGCGCCTTTTGCGTTTCGTCTCCATCGAAACGCAGCCGCCGCGGCCGGGTTCGATGGAGGCGAAACGCAAAGGCGCTGGTGTGCTGTGATATGTCAGTTCACGTTAAAGATCCACCTGTGGTAAAAATTATTCCGTGGCGAAACGTAAAGACCTTGATCACTTTTGTAAAGCTATAAGGAACTGCGCTAAAGAAAATGGCACAAAGAAATACACATACCAAGCGCAATGCTTTCTTTCTTTCTTTGTTTTGTTTTTAGCACAATTCTTTATGGCTTGACAAGACGACAACCAACTAGCTTGACAAGAACTCTTGCTTGGTGGCTTGCATTGCTTTTCTATACAATGCAGATGTCACCGTTAGAGGCAGATAGGACAATAATAATAATAATTGGTTTTGGGGGAAAGGAAATGGCGCAGTATCTGTCTCGTATATCGTTGGACACCTGAACCGCGCCGTAAGGGAAGGGATAAAGGAGGGAGTGAAAGAAGAAAGGAAGAAATATGTGCCGTAGTGGAGGGCTCCGGAATAATTTCGACCACGTGGGGATCTTTAACGTGCTCTGACAACTCACAGCACACGGGCGCCTTAGCGTTTTGCCTCCATAAAAACGCAGCCGCCGCGGTCGGGTTCGAACCTGAGAACTCTGGATCAGTAGCCGAGCGCCCTAACCACTGAGCCACCGCGGCGGGTCCGATAAGGACTCAGTGCGATTTTTTTCACCTTTGCCCTTGTATGTCTGATCCATTATGCTCTCCAGCCAACTTGCTGTGGTTTATTTAGCTTGCAATACGCCCCTTAAAGCAGCATACAAAGCATTTCTTGTTTCTTTACCAAGCAATGCAATTAGTCTCATTGGCGATGTGTCCATACCTGTTGCTGTATGCAAAGCTAGGGACCCTCTTCTCCGCTTTTTCCCAATTTAACTGGTCTATGTCTACGTAAAACACTTCCTCTTGGTAGTACCCTGCATCAAGCCGCATACCGCTCCATGGCTCTGTTACATAGGCGCTTCATTTTCCAATAAGTTACCTTAGCTGGTCGCATTTCTTACGAATTGGTACCAAGTGCCTTCGGATGGTACCCGCCGCAGTGGCTCAGATGGTTAGCGCGCTCGGCTACTGATCCGGAGTTCTCGGGTTCGAACCCGACGGCGGCGGCAGCGTTTCGGTGGAGGTGAAACGCAAAGGCGCCCGTGTGCTGTGCGATGTCAGTGCACGTTAAAGCTCCCCAGGTGGTCGAAATTATTCCGGAGCCCTCCACTACGGCACCTATTCTTCCTTTCTTCTTTCACTCCTCCTTTATTCCTTCCCTTACGGCGCGGTTCAAGCGTCTGCCGATATGCGAGACAGATAATGCGCCATTTCCGTTCCCGAAAATAATAATAATAATTGGTTTTTGGGGAAAGGAAATGGCGCAGTATCTGTCTCATATATTGTTGGACACCTGAACCGCGCCGTAAGGGAAGGGATATAGGAGGGAGTGAAAGAAGAAAGGAAGAATAGGTACCGTAGTGGAGGGCTCCGGAATAATTTCGACCACCTGGGGATCTTTAACGTGCACTGACATCGCACAGCACACGGGCGCCTTAGCGTTTTTCCTCCATAAAAACGCAATTTTAATTTTTTTTCTTCCGATGGTTCCAGAAATTTCTAGGTGCCTGCCTGCGTATTGTTTCTTCCAATATCTGCCATTTACTTATCGTTTGTAGCCTTTATCTTTTCCTGGACAATATTTTGGACATGCTTGTTTTGTTTTCTGTACTCGTCCCATTTTTCTTGAACTTCAGGCAAGCGCATATATTTTATTGTTTTCCTTTCCGGTGTGCCCTGGAAGTTGATTGATGTTGCATGTTTGACATTCTCGTCTCAGCAACATTTTGGCCTCTTTTTGCCTCTACTCGTGTTTCTTTAGTACCAGCTACGTATATACCAGGTGTTTCAGGGAAGGCGGTCATTATTTTTGAAAATAGGGTTTTTGAAGTAAACAGAAGCTTTCTGCGGAATAGCAATACCAATGCTGGCCGACATAAAAAAAAAGCGGGCGAATCATGATAACTATCAAATCAAATCTTTATTTTCTATCAGGGGCTACAGATGGAGGGGCTACAGAAAAAAAAAACTGTCACTTGGCAGCTTGACGAGTCCGCAGACCCATATATAAGGCAGCGTCTAGACAGCACCAGATCATAAACAAGCGATAAACAAATCAAGACACTTGATCAAACCAGAAGAAAAGAAAAAGTCCTGAGCCAGATCAATCAGACACCGTCAGCACAAAAGAATGAACAAGCGATAAGCATATCATGACACTTGATAAATGCAGAAGAAAAGAAAGTCCTGAGCGAGATAAAATAAACACCAGAATAGATGAAATCACGTTACTATAGTAACTATAGAGACTATAGTAAAGTGATTAGCTAAATTTTAATAGTCGATTTTTTATATAGTACTGATAGGAACCTGATTGCAATTAGAGATTTGTAGCCGACCGTCAGTGATAGTGATATCAGTTTTTAGAATTTTGTATCCTCGGCGTTGTGGTTCGACAAAATTTGGCTATTTGGATTAGTTACGTGCACTGGAGAGGTCGCTTTGCCTGCATGCTTTTCGAAAGCATATGCGTTTCGGCACGATTTAGTCAAAATCAGTTGAGCCACATCGGCGAGGGTAATCGCGTATTCGAAATTCTGCCGACCCGTTGGTAACCTTTGTTGCGTCCCGCCGTTCGTAGTTCCCTATTCATTTCCACTACTTCAAACTGTATTTCGTGATCTAGCTTCCTGATGTCCCGGTCTGCAGCCAACACCGCATCTTCCACGCGGATGCCCTGGTGACACACCTCTGGTAGTTTGCATACCGCGGACTGCACCTGTGGGGTTATCGCTCACTAGTGATTATTGCTCGCAGGTCTTCTACTCCCCTTGCTATGCACGTTGCCTCTACTCCTCCTTTGCCCCTAAGAACGTTGTTCAAACCTCCAGCCACCGCAACAAGGCTTCGCCCTTTCTTATTTTCGTATATGTGACATTTAGCATGTTCAATGATTGACAACGCGGACCCTCCCCGCAGTGCGGTGACTTTTAAAGGCACATCGTTCCTCACCCTTTCCTTTATCGGTTCTTCGCACTTGGTCGTGTTCGAGTTCCTCACGATATCAGCTAATCTAGGTGGTATTGGACTATCACACAGTCGTTTCCGATCTCCTGACTTCGTTTCCCTGAGTCATTCTCCAGCACGTGCACTCCCTTCTTTTTTTTTTTTGCTTGTAATCACCATTTCTCCCGCTCCACGAAGATATTCGTGGATGCAGCTGCGCAGCTTTTCACCATGATTTCCCGGTCCCCTTTATCACCGTGTTCCAGTCCTTCAGGAGTCAAACATTCCTTGTTCTGCTTTGTGTGTGCGCCAGTTTTAAAGAAAACGGAGTACCTGGCCAGCTCGTCCTCTACTTTTTTTTTTTCAGCCTCTGTTCTACGTCTGCTCTCTCTCCCTTTTCAGCCTGAAGCTGTTTTTCTAATTGTCTGACATGTTCGCACAACTTTGTATGCTGGCTCTGTAACGCTTTCATCTTTCTTGCCATTTCACACTGTCTGCAAAGGTATCCGGCCTCATCTTCTCGTTCGCCAAACTAGCTTTTGACTTTAAAATCTCCGCCACACACTTCACCTTCATCTTTTTCCCCGCTATTGCTTCATACACGCATACCCGAGTCTACCTTCACACACAATTGAACGCACAGGAACAAACGAAAAGAAAAAAAAAACGCCTCGTGTTTACCACGCCTGAACACGTGTTCAAGCGTCACTTGTACAGCCAAATCTACCGACCGCAAACACCGAGCTCTTACGCAAAAAAAAAAGAGAAAAAAATCACTAGTAGGATAGATAAGTGGTGCCTATCGGTGAAATTCCTAACTGACGAAGACCGGGCCTCGGAGGATAAAACCGGCCGACAAAAGCCGGTCGCGCTAAGCGGGTAACTGCAATGATACCGATACACACGCAGCTTTCTGGCGCGCTGAGCACTCCTGGAGTTAAGCGCTGCAGGGGCCATATACGAACGAAAATTGTCGCTTCATTGTTTTGTCCTATGCACCGACTCGGCGCTCATACCTTTCCTGTTCGCATATTATTGTTATTCTCTCTTGCTTGGGCTCAATATGCGGCCTATACCAACGGGAAGCAGCTTGCCCGTAGCACGTGCAACCGATATTTTTGGAGTGGCAGTTAAAGGCCTCGTGTGGGCACATTTTACAAGGTGCAGACGGCCACAGAGTATGTTTTCATATGAAAATTTATTTGTCGGCTTAAAACATACAAACAAACAAAACCCTCCTTTTAATAGATGCGCTCGAAGTTTAAAAAATGCAGTGTGTGACGTCGCATATGGTGCCGCAATTTAAAAAGTACAGGATGCATCAAGCATGAATAACGTGTGTACGTTGACAGCTTATAGTTCGTTGAGTTCTTCGCTTCCTTCGTCCTTGTGCCCGTGTCTGCGCTACTGTTTGCAAGTACATTATAGTCTGATCAACTTAAGTCCGCAGTGAAGCTGCACATTCACGCCCGCCGTACAGAATTCCTCCACGACAAAGAAGTAGTACCCCGCCGCGGTGGCTCAGTGGTTAGGGCGCTCGACTACTGATCCGGAGTTCCCAGGTTCGAACCCGACCGCGGCGGCTGCGTTTTTATGGAGGAAAAACGCTAAGGCGCCCGTGTGCTGTGCGATGTCAGTGCACGTTAAAGATCCCCAGGTGGTCGAAATTATTCCGGAGCCCTCCACTACGGTACCTATTCTTCCTTTCTTCTTTCACTCCCTCCTTTATCCCTTCCCTTACGGCGCGGTTCAGGTGTCCAACGATATATGAGACAGATACTGCGCCATTTCCTTTCCCCAAAAAACCAATTATTATTATTATTAAAAAAGTAGTCCGTTGTAAACTTTTCTTGTTGCCTAAACAAGAAGCTAATCTCAAGACAAAAATTATAAGCTCTAGAATTTTTATGCCTGGCTTGTTTAATGAAGTCAAACATTAAAAAAGTTGATTTCGTTGGATTGGCTGGCGGAGTAATACAGGAAGGTGCGGACCATGGCCCAGAGTTAAAAACTACTCTTTTAAAAATTGTATTCTATTGTATATGAAAAAGTACTCCCAAGGAATTCAGCCCGCTTAACGTCCTCCGGAGTGGCCACTCTTCAATCCTGATGGTAACACCATAGTGAAGGAAGCAAGGCAATATTTTCGCATGGCATAATCTTTACTTGTTTTGTAGTACGGGTGCGTTTTATAGAGCCGCGAAAACAAGTTCTTTGAGTGCACATATGAGGCATGGTTACATATACTGAAATAAAAAAAACGTCGTAATTTGCGATTTCTTGCATTTTCTTCTGAACTTCTGTTATTTTTAGCTGTGCACTTCCAGCTGGATTTCCAGTCTTCGAGCGCGCAAGAGATGGTCCACATACGACAATCGCGTCCATAAACACGTTAGCAGAGGGAGAGATCTGTGTTGCCGACGTGAATGCTTTTGACGCAGGCAAGATGCCTGTGCAGGCTACCAAAAGAAGCCTTCAGCTGTCCCGCCGCGGTTCCACAAGTAGAGGGCCACGCAGTAGACGGTAGTATTCAACGCGAGCTCGAACAGAAGCTGTCAGGAGCTCTCTTTTCTTATGTGAAGGCGCAGGAACACGTAGGGGACGCTGAAGTAGCGAAACTTTAGCATTGGGTGGAATGCCGGTGAGGCGAATATGCGCGCCACCAAGAGGATCCGTCGGGGAAAAGGGACGTGGCTGAGGCGCTGCAGCAGTGCGTAGCCGGCAAATATGTACGCGGGCACGAGGCCGCACCGGACGAGAGCGCCTCTGCCGAGGACGTCCCTCCAGACGTGGAAGGTCAAGTGCCGGTTGTCGTTCAGCGTGTACGGGTGCAGTTTGGTGTACATCTGGACGGTCAGGACAGAGACCAGGAAGAGCGCTGCGCGGACGAGGGGCCTCTGCACGACACTCCTTCCGAAACCAGCGATGACTGGCGGCTTGAGAAAGTGGGGCGCCGAGTTCAATAGCGTGAAAAGAAGGCAGTAGCCCACCTGGGACGCATGGAAACAGACTTGATGCGAAGCCCTGTCGCCAACGACGATGCCATCGTTGTAATTAATGAATGACAGAAAGCAGAGGCACACGAACACATAGTCGAAGCTTATAGCGAAGGCTTAAATTTGCACAGAATATCCAACACTCGCTTCCAGGGAATTTCGACACAAACTAGAAATCAGACACAAAATAGAAATCAGATTCTTGGGAGCCGCGGTCACAGCCCTGGGGATGACAGGATCTCTCGAGTCTCGAGAGAATAATAATAATAATAATAATAATAATAATAATAATAATAATAATAATAATAATAATAATAATAATAATAATAATAATAATAATTGGTTTTTGGGGAAAGGAAATGGCACAGTATCTGTCTCATATATCGTTGGACACCTGAACCGCGCCGTAAGGGAAGGGATAAAGGAGGGAGTGAAAGAAGAAAGGAAGAAAGAGGTGCCGTAGTGGAGGGCTCCGGAATAATTTCGACCACCTGGGGATCTTTAACGTGCACTGACATCGCGCAGCACACGGTCGGGTTCGAACCCTGGAACCCCGGATGAGCAGCCGAGCGCCCTAACCACTGAGCCACCGCGGCGGGTCTCGAGAGAGTCCAGAAGCTGAAATCCGCCTGTCATAGACACTCACTGGACGGAGGCCTCTCGAAAGAATATGTCAATAGCGCCGAACAAAGATAGGAGGGGTACATGAGCCAGAGAAAAAAAAAAAACACAACCCGGGTCGGTGTAGTACATGTGTGCTAAGAAATTGACAGCAGCGCTTACCAAGGTGAGCTTGACCCGCGAGACGCCCTGCCCTGCCAACTTTATCGCGATCGCGTACGCGGCGAGCCAGCTTCCCAGGCCCATGAGCATGGCCACAGAAGTCGCGTAGAGGACTGGAGACGTGGTTATTTTTGCACTCTAGTTGGTGTAATTTCCGATGCTTTAGTTGTACCTCATGGTGACGTGGTAGCGTTCGTCCATCTAAGGCGCGGGCTGCAGTCTGTAAATCATTAAGGACACAACAATGGATGACAAGGAAACGCTGCAAAGCGTCGCCAAGAACGCGACATGCTGAGGAAGATCAGCCCTACGCAGACTCAAGAAGCGCATTTCTCGCCCCATGACAGTCTGTATGGAAGGCATTTATTTGCACAGTGGCTCGCGTTTACTGCGCAAAACAGTGGCAGCACAGAGGGACCGCTGGGAAAGGCACGATCTCAAGGGCAACCTATATCAGCTCGCTGCCGCAGAAGTAACTCATGCCCGCTCGAAACACGCCTGTTCCATCCAGCTGGCACAACAACAGACGACGGCACAAGGTTGAGGTTTTTTAGAACAGAGCGGTATGCGTTGCTTCACCAGGCACGAGCCTAGTT
This sequence comes from Amblyomma americanum, assembly GCA_030143305.2. Lineage (NCBI taxonomy): Eukaryota > Metazoa > Arthropoda > Arachnida > Ixodida > Ixodidae > Amblyomma > Amblyomma americanum. The sequence continues at coordinate 45,353 of JARKHS020015808.1, forward strand.
TCATTTTAGCGATTTTTTCCCTACCATTTTCCTTATTTTTCTCAATCACTGTATTGCCTTACAGGGAAAGAAAATTAAGCCTTCATATGATAAAAACGGGAACGCAGCTGGATCCTGATATCACACAGCATTAAAGTGAAGCGGCCGGCAAACAAGCGGACGTTGGCGTTATTGAGACATTGACCACGGCCATTCGATCATGAATGCTTCGTCGTCGCATTTAGCGAATCCTAAATGGGCAGGCATTCAGGCGTGGAAAGCGGTAAAGAAATATTTCTCGGACGATAAAATATTTCGCCTAACACGTTCAGTCTGGAGAGTTAGCTTCAGAATTTTTTTCGAAAAGATACTAAGAGTAAACAGCAGTCGAAGATGAACACACGAGACACGTACTGTCGTCAGCTTTATGAAAGGGAACGCGCCAGCGCGTGGCAGATATCCTGGAACGCTGCTTGTGGCGATATGCCGAGGCCTCATTCAGCAACAAAGCAATAATTAGTTTTTTTGGCGAAAGGAAATGGCGCAGTATCTGTCTCATATATCTTTGGACACCTGAACCGCGCCGTAAGGGAAGGGATAAAGGAGGGAGTGAAAGAAGAAAGGAAGAAAGAGGTGCCGTAGTGGAGGGCTCCGGAATAATTTCGACCACCTAGTATTCTAGTACACTATACACCACAAGTAGGTTTCTATAGGGTCTATCTGCCACGCGCTCGCGCGTTCCCTTTCACAAGCTGACGACTACGTAAGCGCACTAACAACTGGCAGTTTATTTCCTATTGCGTATAATACGTCACTGCGGCCAAGAGATGAAGATATAAAAATCTGTACCGTCATAAACAACACGAAAAAAAATAAATAAAAATTTACGCACTGAACTAATACGGCATGCCAGCTGCTTCGCCGATAGACCCTGAGGGATCACTAACACAGGAATCACCGCGCTTTTTTACTTCCTAATTAAGCGTCTAGTATTTCACTTGTTAACTGATTTTGGTGTACTTGCTGTTGTTGTATTTATCTTGTTATTGAAAGAAAGACTTGGTCGAGGGTCGTTTTTTTCAAGTTAGCAAATGTTAGCAAATTATTTAAATGCCTGCAAATATTTGTTAATTAACAAACGGCTTGCGCTGCGCTTTCTTGCGGCCATAATTGGTGAAAATTCACACATGGCTGCTCTCATCGTCATAATCATCCCCACTTTACATCACTGGTACGGCACATGCGCGATGTCCTCACCCGCGTGCCGGCCCGCCCTAGGGGGGTGGGTGGCGAGGCGAATGCAGTGCAGTAACCAGCGCGTGTGTGTCACCCTATATATACTTCCAAGAAATGAATCATCGAGTCCAGTGGCAACAAATGTATGCCACGAGGCCTGAGCTCTGCTCTTGGCATACGAGACACCATTCGGCCGAAGGAAGCCGCAGATGAGCGGGAACATTTTCTGTTAAAAACATGTATACGGCTATGTTCTCCTTATGAGTGCCTATTTCTGCGTGTGTCGACCAGCCGAGAGCACGAATGGAACGACTGCATCTGTCGACGAACGTGTGCCCTGTGTGTGTGGTTAGAAGCGGTCAGAATGATGTGTAAGACCAGAAACTGCCAGCCAGTCGGCCTGTGATGTCTGGGGTGCTATTCGTGTCGTAATATTAGCAAGGAAGGTTCATGCGCAGCGCCATCGTTTACACACCTGGAACAGCTGCTGCCTGTTCGGATTTGAAACTTGCACAGCTCGTTTTTATGGTGACAGCACCGCAACGTGGCTACCTGAAGGCCGGTTCCCGGTGCTGGAAAGCCGGGGTCAATGTGCCCGAGAATGCGACGTTTTGCTGCAGGGCCTGGGCTTTGGGTTCTTGGGCCCGGAATGGGCTCAGGCTTGCAGCCGCAGGACCGGACCGGGCTAGGGCCCATACGTCGACGAGCCTGTGTCGGGCCTTATATGCTTCACTGTCGAGTCAAGCACCATTTGGGCATTCAATCTACAAAGCTTCAAGCCATGTGAACGGGAGACAGCGATTTGGGCGACCAAACATGTAACCAGTACATCTGCTTTGTTTTGTGTGTTAGTTACTGTTCCTGCGCAGGGAGAAATGCAAATAAAATTCGTGGGCATGCTTGATTGTCGATCGCAATGTTCGCACCATCCAAACCCACCTCTGCAGTGAGGGGTGCTGGATGGTGCGAACATCAGAAGGATAAGAACGGGAGTCGATAAGCGCCGACTTCATAGTGCATGGAATGAATCAAAATTGCGGCTGCACTGCAAACCGAAGGGAATTGATCAAGGCGTAATCAGAGAAAGCTACCGCCGTGCCAAATAACACTTGCTTAGGGTTTTTCGGCACTGTGGTCGGCACAAGAAAATTCCGCCGATTTTGCGCAATCATCAGTGACAATTGCACAGTCTCGGAAGTAATTGCAAGCGTTGCCATTAAGGTATCTCGGAAACTTTGCCAACACTGCGGAGATAGCCTTCCTTGATTTTCGGCTGGACTTCAGTGTAACGAGATGGTTTATGGATGTTTAACGTCCCAAAGCGACTCAGGCTTTGAGAGACGCCGTAGTGAAGGGCTCCGGAAATTTCGACCACCTGATGTTCTTCAGCGTGCGCTGACATCGCACAGTACACGGGCCTCCAGAATTTCGCCTTCATCGAAATTCGACCGCCGCGGCCGGGATCGAACCCACGTCTTTCGGGCTCAGTGTAACGATAGATCGCCCGCGGAAAACCTTACGAACGAACGTTCGCTTTCGGACGAACGTGCTTCTTTCTATGGCTACGGCGGGATCAATTTGTCCTCGCGGCGGGGTTTGGGCGGCCGCGGGCAGCGCCAGCGAGATCCATCTTCTTCGGAGAGGGGGTCAAGCGTGCAGGCGTCCGATGCCAAGCTGCCTTTAGCGCTCTCCCGGATGTGTCCACGTTTCGCTGCACACAGGCCACCCGCCTCGCTCCCTTCCCGACCCCATCCCCATCCCCCGTTCTTGGACCCCGGCTTCCTCATGCCCCCGCCTCACTTCGTTTCTTTTCTTTCGCTATTCCGCGGATCCCCGCCGCGAAGCTGGTCGAAGTGGTTTCCATTCTCTCTTTGGCTCCGCCCTCGCGGTGGGACAGCAAGTAAAGACACGGACTGAAAGTTTGGGGACGGAAAAGGCGGCTTCTTTCTTGCGTGCTCGCGTGTTTTTCTTGTTCTTACAGTTAGGCGGGGCCCTGCCGACGCTCCTGTCTTTTCCTTCTTTCTTCACCTCCTCCTTTTTCTTTTCTCGACATCGCATAACTTTACTGGCCGCACATCACGCAAACATGATTTTCGCAACCAGTTTTATCCCTTGTTGGCTGTGTGCATATTCGCTGTGTCCTCTGTTTTGTCGCACTGCGTATACGCTTCTGACCTCTGAGCCGAATAACAATTCTCGTGCCTTTCTCATTCTTCTTTATCTTGTTAATTGTTCCAGCTATCGTCGCGCATGGTCGCTGACAAGTTCCTTATTTTCCCTTGGCGACTTGCATTTGCTCATTCATCTGACTAGCCTCTCAAGTATTGTGATGAGGTGATTTTGCCAAACTCAGCTAATGATTTTCATCGCGTTCCAGATGACAACTGCGGCTTAAATGTGATGTTCGTCGTATACTGCTATTAAAATCAGGAAAGATCTCCCCAAATGATTTCCTTCGAAAGAAGTGAGTGCAGACAAATGTCTGTGCGGTAAACGGATATGACGTTGCCTGTATACCTGCCCTTCGGCAAAAGTATCGACTCCAAAGCGGACCGGTCTCACTGGTCGGTGCTTGGAGCTACAAGTTTGGATCTGACGGACTCACCATTGTTGCTACTCCATCCAGAAATCCAGCGTGCATATATTTGCACTTTTCAGCGCTTATAGGTGGCGCGACGGAATTTTTGTCGTGGGGAATAGCTAGAGTGATGATAGTGGCGCCATAGAAGCGCGCCCGTATGAAGGAGCGTGCAGCTTCCGGCACTGTTGTGTCTGTCGAAGCGATTCTGTCGCTTGCTTAATAAACGAAGAAGTGCGTTGTAGAGAAAGAAGCACTAATGCATTGCTTTAACCTCGCCCTGTATTCAAAACTACTGAACACGATGACCTTAAACATACAGAACGTTTCGCAAAACATTACTGTGCACAGAGGTCTGCTACATATAAATTCTTCGTAAACACAACGGCCAAAACGCCTTCAACCCTTCACATTCAAACCACACTTTAAATATATATATCTTTCTTTTTTGGCTTGTTGACGGCACGTCGTGAGCGCAGGGGAACCGTTAGTGACAGCACGGTGCCGGCCTTCATTCGTGATCGCATAGGGTTCAAATCCTTAACTGAACTAATTCTAAACTTTTCATAAAACCCCGGATGTGGAGCGCCGTAGCCAGTCACGCTATGGCGATTGACTCATATCGAGGGAGGAAATCGTCTTTCTAGACGTACTAACTGCATACGACCGTAGCATACGAATAGGTCATTTTATCCCCATCCACAGGTCCATAATCCAAAGTGCTTTTTTTGTTTGTCTGTCCTTCGGGGGAACTGCGCAGGCTTATTTCGCCTCACACTGCACGATTGATGTGGTGGGAGACACCACAAATACGACTGATTTTATATTTTTGCGTCGGCGCATCCAATGCGCCACACTGTGAACGTCGATCACCGGTCGGTTGCTGAAAAGTGCGACTACATCACCTTCTTCCTTCAGGAACGCTGTCACAATAATAATAATAATAATAATAAATGTGATAAGTAGCGTAACAAACGGAAGTTGAAAGACGGCACGGGTAATCCGACCTTGCATTTTTGAAACCCTTAATTACTCTACGTAATACACGCATTTTGTGGCGCCATAAAAGGCGTGCATTACGTAGAGTAATCAAGTGCTTTTGAGCGTTCATGCCCCATACAACTTCTCAAAAGCAAGCCAATGATTTACAAATAATTTTTAAAAAAATTCCAATTTCCGTGTCTCGCGGCGACGTCAATCGTTGTTCTCTCACGCGAGTTCCTCCTTCCAAGGTCGCAAGGCACGCTTGACTTCAGCTCTAAGAGAGTATCATTGCCTCGCCAAAAACCGCAACGATGTTGGTAGACGAAAAAAAAAGATTCACATGACGGGCAGTACGCCCGCTGACCAGGCGTCAGGCAACGTCCCTCTTCCTCCTACTGGTCTGCTCCTCCCACCATCATCTATTACAAGCGTCGATAAGCGGATTAGGCATGTCCGCGGTCATTCATCATGCTAGTTCACCGACATTTTTGGTCAAGCGTGAGCCAGACGGACCCAAAGTGGGTTATCACGTGACCTGGCCCGCGCGCCAACAGTCCGTTGTGTATAGACCGTTTACAGAGAGCGGTTTGCTCTGTCCACGACAGGTGGCGCCACTAGGATGGCCACCACTTCTGGCCTTCGGAGCCGTCGTTAGCAGCATCGGCGCGCAGTGCGAAGCGCTGCTGCGCAGCTTGTTTACTAACGTCAAGTTACTCATAAACAACCCGGCTGTGATACGTATGTCATGGGTATTGTTGAATCAATATGTATACAGCTAATATCCCTGTGGGCTAGTGTCGGAAAAATAGATGCGCTTGTTACATATGGGAAACTTCGCGACACAACTGCCTACGTTTTTCGAGGAGCTGTCTTGCGAGTTCATTCTGCTTTCAGGGAGAACAGAACATTAATGTGTTGTTCCACGAAAAAAATAACGCAACAAAAATGCCACGAGCCAGTTTATTTCAGTGCGAGCAGTAGCTGCGGGAATGGCAGAACAAGCACATATGCCTGTAACCTTTCTTACCTTCGACAAACACTGATTCAATACACCGAAAAATCGGTGACTTTTTTCAACTTTTGCAATAAGAGCTTCCTTGGCGTCGGCACAGTGCCCACTAAACTGTCGTGCGTACTTGGCGCTAGCACGGTGGAAGCAATAACGGAGCTTTTGCAACAGTCCTCAGAGGAGGAGCTTCGACATGCAATTCTCTAGCCCAATGCAAAGCTCTACTCAAGTACGCTAATGCACGGGACAGCGGTGGAATTTATCATGATAAGACTTTGTATATTTTCGCTTATTCCGGCTGGCTACATCTGCGGGTGCTGAACTCAGGAGCAGTTACCAGTTTTACTTAGGAAGAGAGCACGTTCGAACGTCGCCGAGCCTCTGAAGGGGCCCTTGAAAAACATCCATATTCTTCCTTGGAAGCCGGAATGTTAACGAGGGTAAAATAATATCCGGGCAATCGGCCGGCGATCACACGCACGCGCATGCTCGGTTGTAAGTCGCGCGCACAGTGCTGAACATATATTCCTCAATTCGGCAAATATATAGAGCTCTAAAAGTAAGCTTTGAGGTATTGTCCCGCTTTTAATCTGCATTACAACAACAAGTTATGCGGTCCACAAATAGCGTTAGACGCTGAAGTGACCAAATAAATATGAACGCGGAGGTAGCTGACCGCGGTTTATTGACAAATTAGAGCCGATGCGGGCGGTTTAGCTGAAGGATACGAGGAAATGAGCTGATTGAACCAAACATCTTCCAGTACCAACACGTTCTATGCGCACTCGCACTACGTTTTTGTGCCGTCCGACAGCTCGTTATCCACAGCGAGAGCCGGAGTATCGTCTTGCAGCCGGACAGCAGCGCGCCGGCAGCCGTCGAAACGAGAAGGCCCGAAGGCCGGCGATGGCGGAATGGTCACGTGACCAAATAAGGCTGCGCCCATGCTCCCGCTGTAGTAAACTAGAATTGCTGACTATTGGGTATGTGTGCTCACAGGCACGGCTCGGGGTGGCCCCGCCGGTGTCGACAGGACGCGGTGGCGTGTGGTGGCGCTGCACGCGTCTTCACTGGTAAAAACGAGTGGCGCATTCGGCTGGCGTCGTGGCAGGCGTGGTAGCCACGCCGACTAATTGAATTATACTCGCGACATTCACGTGGGTATCACCGAAATGGCTAAGTGGACCTTGAATTGAACTTTATTTCTGGCCTGTGCACACGTTTATTCATTCCTCAAAGGTTCACAAGGGACTTTGTGTGAGAGAGCATTGCTGGATAGTATAATGCACTGCACACAGAGGGTCTGTACAGCTTTTTCTATTAATACTTAACGTAAATAGTAGTAGCATGTGGTGTAGCGGCATTTGATTCATGGCAGGGACAAACGCGGAATTAAAGGAGTGACGGCGGCAACAATTATTTTCGTTTGCAAGGAGCCGAGATGCAAAGAAAACAGAGGGGTAGGAAAACGATAGGTACAAGAAATTCGGCACGTAGATACATGTCCGCAAGCCATTTACGCTCAACAGTAACAGTGATTTCCTGTTTATTTGGGCAGCCATGCAGTCACTGCTGTTTGAAACAAATGAGGCACATTTTTCACCACTGCATATATTTATGCTCGCTCATTTCGTCTCTTTTTCCTTCAACTTGTTCTAGCACTTCAGAGCAACGTTAGCAAAGGCTCAATTTAAGGTGCTTCGCCCGTTCGCGTTTTTCTGCCTTTTTTAGTTAACTCCTTCCACATAGAAATGCAGTCTAGCTACTAAATTAAACCTTATGACTTATTAGAAAGTTTTAGTGTAGCCGGTTAGCCGTACGGCAGGTACGGAAACGCGTTGCTTTAGCTTTAGCTCTACCGTACGGTAAATACGGCACGGAAAATGTGGCTTGACAAGCCTGGCAACGGTAGCAACGGCAAAGCGTTACCGTACCTGCCGTACGGCTAACCGGCTACGCTAAAGCTCTCTGCTGTTGCTACCGTTACGAGGCTTGCCAAGCCACAATTCCCGTACGGTATAGCAATTCACAAACAATTGTGTACTTAATTAACATCTTAACCACACATCAGTGACACAAAACAAGGCGCTGGAAACCTCAAGCAAAATGTGAGTTATTCGGGAGCAACGCAGATGAACGCGAGAAGAGAAACACGGTACGGTAGAGCTAAACCTCTCTATTCAGGGAGGACTTCTGCGTGAACGGGGCAACCAACTTCTTGCTGCAGTCTACTAGTTTCTATAACCACTTCCAACACATCAAGGATACTTTCGGAGTGCAATTCATTAAAGCTAAACCATTCCGTGAAGAAGCTTTAAAGTTTCGACACAAAGCCATAAAGCTGCGCCGATGGGTACAACAGTCCTCCGTGGTCGCGGTAACTTTGTCAGCCTTGCAAGGATAAAGTTTTCATCAGGAGACTGCATTGTACGGAAGGTTATGCACATTTGGTAATTTGTCTTCAATACACACTTCCGTGCAACATACCCAGCTAGGTAGAAAAAAAGTGTACAGTCACTTTTAGCTCCGTGCTCATCGTGGTCATGCGATGGCATACAAGCTGCATGAATTCTGTTCATGAGTGGAAGGCCTTGACACTGCATTTGAAGGCTACTTAATTATCTGCGCATGCTCCGTCACATCTGTCTTCAAAGTCTAGCAGAGAATCTATCACTGTCTCAAGATATGATTACCTTGCGATACTCATTTTATGAGCCCATAAAATGAAATGCAATTGCCTAAGATTAAAAATTGGGTCAGTGTATGGTGCTGGTTACATCCTGAAGACTGCCTTATGATTCCGAACAGATTCTCAAGAGAATCTTGGCCAAGCTTTGAAGTCATCAGATGTCTGTACTTCAGATTTTCTGTCAGGTATGCCAACAGTTGAGGTGTGCGGAAAATAGTCAAACGAAGAACAGCGGCTGTTGAGGCGCTCAGAAAGCCTCGACCACTTTTTACAACCCTGTCAAGGAATGTTAAAAATGTCTTCATACGTGAACGTCACCATACGTGAACAAAAAACTTGAAGTGACCCCGAAAACCGCGCAAACCAGCGCAAAACCGCACAACGGAACAACAACGAGACCCGCCGCGGTGGCTCAGTGGTTAGGGCGCTCGGCTACTGATCCGGAGTACCCGAGTTCGAACCCTACCACGGCGGCCGCGTTTTGATGGAGGCGAAACGGTAAGGGCGCCCGTGTGCTGTGCGACGTCGGTGCACGTTAATGATCCCCAGGTGGTCGAAATTATTACGGAGCCCTCCACTACGGCACCTCTTTCTTCTTTCAGTCCCTTCTTTAACCCTCCCCTTACGATGTGGTTCAGGTGTCCGCCGAAATGTGAGACAGATACTGTGCCATTTCCTTCCCCCAAAAAAACAATTTACAACAACGAGCCCGCAAGTTCACACGCGGCGCAACGACAGCGACGGCAAATCCTACCGTGAAGTCTACTGTGGCGCAACCTCGTGTCGACGCCGCGAAGCAGAAGCCTGTCGACATTCGCGGGGCCTCCTCTCCCCATTGAACCGCCGCGGAGTGAGCACACTATCCAATATTCTAGTTCACTGTACTCCCGCACTGTAAATTTTGGTTGCATGGTTTCTTTTTGTAGTGATGCGTAAGACGTTACTATACATGGACCACCACGTGGTGTTCGCCTACGACAGCTAAATATTTTTAATTGAATTTCTCTCACCTGTTTCGGTTTTTAACAGCCGAGCGAGGGCTATGACGCCAAAGGTCAGTATAGGCCACGTGAAGCATGCGATGTAATAGCTGCTTCTTCACTCGCTCTGATTCCGGCTCTTGAGGTAGGCTGGCTTTAGCGTTGCAGGGAATTAAAACGGCAAAGCAGCGATCATAACGCATTTTTAAAGCGAAAGCTTTACTGGCCGCGATCTTGCGATTTCGCCGTGGCGGTGCTCCGAGGAGGCACATGAAGTCACAACGCGCGCCTCGCCGCGGATATTTCTCTCTCTCTGGCTTTCTAGTCACTACTGCGCATGTGCCACTAGTATCACCGAGCCACAGGTGTTCGAAATTATTCCGGAGCCCTCCACTACGGCACATCTTTCTTCTTTCACTCCGTCCTTTATCCCTTCCCTTACGGCGCGGTTCAGGTGTCCAATGATGTATGAGACAAATACTGCACCATTTCCTTTCCCCAAAAAACCAATTATTAATGTCTGTGGCGTTGGTGTCCATCTGCAAAAGCCTGCTTTGGATTGCGTTCCGCACACTGGATAGGCAGCACGCCCTCGCTGCCACCGCCACAGGTATCAAAGCACGAATGAGGCGTCCTCATATCCAGGGAGCCAGTTATGCGCCCTTCCTTTGCTCAAAGCCATCGCCGTCTAGAACATTGTCAACGCCAACGCCAGTGAACACAGTGATCGCTGACATCTTTCGGTTTGTATATCCTGGATTTGCTGAGCTAATCAACATTTTTTTATGCCTTATGTGACTAGACTGACCTCTGATGTTATAGCTATTGCTCGGTTGTTGAAACCGAATCTGGCGAGATAAACTCAGTTATAAAGTATTTACCGGTCGTAGGCGAGCAGCACGCGGTGACACGTTAATTTAAACTAATGTCTTACGCACCATTACAAAGAAGAAAATGCATTGAAAATTTTGGCGCGTATACTCCTTTAGTACGGCGGAGTGCACACGGCCGGCAGTCCTGGTGCGAGAGCGAGCAGCAAAAAAAAAAAAAAGAACGAAAGGTAAACAACCGCGCTGGGTTGGTTGGGTGACACTTTCGTGGCCGTAGTGCGGTGCCATGCCACTATGTAAGCTTTATTTTTCTCTCGCTCGCTCCAGTGCATCAGTTGAAAGGGGAAAACACAGAGGGCCGTTCTTAATCGCCGATATCTCTGGTGTTACACAAGTAAGATCAGACATTCTTGCGGGAGTATGATGGCCGATTCAACAGCTTCCGATTCAATAGTATTTCGGCTATTAATACCCTCGCTAAAAACCGTTGGTGTGCCCCTTTAGAGATGTGCGACGTCACTTTCGTGTGAGCATCTTAAAACTTTGGAGACGAAACAAGGAAACCGCTAAAGGCTCGGGATGCTTTTAAGAAACGCTATTAAGAGAAAGCAGAGACAAACCTTCCCGAAAACCCAAATTCCTGAAATAACAAAGAGCGCAGGCTGTGAAACCATATCTGGATTTGCACAAAGCCATGTTGTCACAATTAAGGCAACGTGTAAAAGGTGGTTTCATTTCAGTAGTAACTTACAGGTGCTGAGGGCTTCAAGAAAGCGAAAAAGAAAACATGATTCAATTATGCACTTAATTATCTCCAGCAGTGCAGCCAGGGACACTGGAACAGGAGGGGGAAAGGGGGGCAGCCAACCACACCAACATTTTTCCAAATGGGCACCGCTGTGGTGGCCAAGTGGTTGAGCATCCCTCGCATGCAGAAGGTGCAGGGTTCGATCCCCAGTGCCGCCGGGTACCCATCACTGATACAATAGGTACAAGCTTTCCCCTGATTTGGTGCTTGGCTTCTTCAGGGTGGTATGCTTAGGAAATGGGTCTTTGATGCCACCTTGAGAAATGGAAAATAACGTGCCATGGCGTCATGGCATAAAAATCCATAATCATCATTTTTCCAAATGGGGCAGCAGCCCCATGGTCTCCAACTGCTTGCACTTGGATAAGATTTCTGACAAATGAGACACTTCAGTTCTATGGCTCTTTAAAAGGAGTATAGACACCTAAATTTTGGATGCGTGTTTTCTTGTTTGCAATCATGCGTAAGGCATTATTATACATAGATCACCACCTGGTATTCTCCTACGACCACTAAATAATTTATAATCACATTTCTTTTTCGTGCTGTTTTGGTTTCAACAGCTGAATGAGGACTGTGACATCAACGTGTACCTGCAGGTTACATGAGCAGGTCACCAAAAGCATGTGCAAACAAATCTGTGAACGCAGTGCAATGCAGCAGTTACATCTTTGCTACACAACCATCAATCAGAAATGCAAACTCCTTCATGGATAAGAAAAGGAAAGGCACAATCAAATATTGCTCACTGCAATGTTTAATTTAGTAGGTACCTAGTACCACACAGTCACACCTGCTCTTCCTGCAGATAAACGAAACGCTGTCAAAAGGCAGCAAGCAGCCATAATTGCTGCAATGACAAGGATGATGTGCACCGTCAATGCCAGAACGCAGTGTTCCCCCCGGATCCTGGATAGAAAATAATAGCAGTTTTTTTTCGAAAGTACTCTGAAAGCATGAATTTTCTGTGTCTATTTTACTTAGCTTGCATTAATTGACACGACTCTTTCTGTACTCAGAAGCTTTGACAAAAATGCGGGCCAGCTGACAGCCTCAGAAGACTGTAGCACCTTGCCAACTTGCAAAAGATCAAGGCTCAGAAAGAAAAAGCTAACAAAAAAATGAGGCGCTTCCTTATTCACACTGTATTTTATATGGCACTAAGAATGCGGCTAAGACATGGCATGAAGATTGTTTTTTCTGCTCAGTTGCAAACTTTCTGGCGTTTGCTAACGTATCACTGCAATGTAAATAATAAAAAATACCTGCACTGCACAACATGCAGCAAGACTTACAAAATACTCCACCTACAAGGCTACCACATACCTCTTACATGTGGTAGAGTTTATATCGACAAAACTAGCTAGCCTGTAAGGTGAGGAGACACCAAGCCTCTGACATCTGGAGATGTGCACCTCCCATGTAATTAGAGTGATTGGAGATGCTCCTTTTTGATGATACTTCAGTTGTTGGGTATGCAAGGATCAGATATGTAGGGGAACAACTAGGCACCTAGTTATTAAGCAGCATTACAGTGAGCAATGTGCCTTGGCTTTTCTTCTGTCCTTAAAGGAGTTTCATTTTCCATGTTCTGTGTTCACATAACTGCTTGTGTGTGCTCATTTTTGCTTGCGTGGAGGTGCTTTTCTGTGTTAAATTACAGTTTTAACTCTGGCCTCAGTCCTCTGCACCTTCTTTTTTTGCTAGTGTTCAGCTTAAGTTGTGTACTAACTCGCGCGGATCTATATTTTTCTACATTTCCAACTGTCCCCGCCTCAGTCATGTTCACCTCTGCACCTAACGCCTTCAAGTCTGCTGTGTATAATGATCTTAATCAATCTGCCTATTACGCATGCATTTTTGTTAGTCACCCACTCCTCTCTGTAATGCCAATTGGTCCTGAGAGTAAAAAAAGGAAATGAAATGTAGTCTAGCCTGAGCAAGCATGCATTATGTTCAGTTTATTTTACCATTTGAACAGTAGAGAGCTGTTAAAGCTGCTAAGTTGAGCTTGACATGCCTATCACCCCTACACTGGAAAACAGCAGGTGCCAAGGCATACGTAACCACTAACGACAACAGAATGTGCCAAGTGTGAAGTAATTCAGTAACGTTCCTCGCATTTATCACAGTGCATACTCATTGCTCAGTAATTTATTACCCCATTAGACATCCTGCAAGGAGAGTGCACAATGGTGCGTTTTATTTGAACATGGCACCACAGTAAAACGACAGTCATTAAACCTGTGCCAACACAACAGCAAATAAATTTCTGCCCAATGAATGTATAGCTTACAGTGCAATCAACAGGCGAGTATAGTCAACACTCAAGGTCAAAATAATAAAGAATGACATTTGAGCAGCCGCTCATTCCCCCGCCCCCTCCCTAAAAAAAAAAATGAAAAAGGGTGTTCTTCAGACGACACGTTAGAACGATGCGGTTGTAATATTTGCGACACATCAACTACGTGTGAAATTCAGATATAAATAACGCCCATGCATGCGGTTGGATGCGAGGCGCCGGGGCGCGGGCAAACAGTAATCGTCTTCAGGTATCGACTGGTGACACCTCCTACTCAATGAATGCCACTCATGGCCACGTTCACATCCAACAAGCTTGTATCCAACGTTAGACAGGTGTTTACATCATAATGCAGCAGCAGTTCATCAGTGATGTTGGCCAGTGCTGATTTTTTTGGCATGATAAACGGAATAATCCTACGAAACGCGCATCAACTGTTCCTCGCCAGATTCTTGCAGTCCCACGAGGGAGAGCAGCTTTTCCGTCGGCTTCAAGTCGACTCTTTCGTGCAGGGCCACTGGCATTGTAACGCACGTTCTGCACGGTAGTTCTATTATGCATCGACACCACATGGGATACCAAGTACGGTTGTACAATCCAATGTGGCGTACGGGCCGCACATACACACACACTAAAGACAATACAACGTACGGGACGCACGCAGCGAACACAGAAGAACAAAAACTGCTCGAAAGCACCCGCTCCCCGTGCAGTTTCCTGTTCACTGCGTTCAGACTATGGGCTTGGCCAGCGCTTCGACTTTGCTATGGCTAAGCCGCAGCCGTGATGGTAACGACGTTCTTGCAACGAAAATAAAAATTTTGATATATCAAACCATAAAGGTTGCAAGCTAAAAAGCTATCGTAACATTAAATACATAACTTTGCTTAAAAACATAACGTTGCGCGCCTTTGCGACGTCAACGACGCGAGTATGGACGCTAATACGTGAATGGCGCTATGAATTTGCTGTGCTTCTCTGTAACTCTGTAAATGGCGCGCTTATTCTTGTCGAAGTGCACGTTTGTCGGTGCGAACAGTTTGAAGCTTAATCGCCTGAAATTGCTCAA
>JARKHS020015809.1:0-32500 GCA_030143305.2 Amblyomma americanum
GTCTAGCGTTATATATGGTGACGTAATCACGGATTAATATCACGTCGGCTTTCAAGCTTCTGCGTAGCGCACAGCACCAAGTGCAGGGCGCATGCTGACATGATCTACGGTACCGATACATTTCCAAAGCATAAAGGCTTGCTTTGAAGGAAAAATACCGCCACCGCCAAAAGTTAAGCCCACCAACTGTTGTTTGACAGCATCCGACAACGCACTGCGCGGTGTGGTCGATGGCAGAGAAAATTCGAAATCTTGCCTTTCGCGATGCCACTCTGAGCTTCTCCGCACTGCTTTGGTGCTACGAGAAGAAGCCTAAAATTTACTCCTCGAATATATTAAATTATTTAAAATGCTAGCGCGAAAAAAAACTTGGCGTTCTTTATGTTTTTACGCCCTAAAATTACAAAAAGGTGTCCCAGGGGTAATGTCCTTTCGGCACCGTCATCATCATCGTAAGCGATCACGGTGTCTATGAACACCATTAGGGTGTTCACCCACGCATTGAGGGTGATGCGGGGTTCACACACACACTAATGTGTTCGTGAATACACTAACATCATTAGTGTGTTCATGAACACCCTTAAAGTGTAGATGAACAACTTCATAGGACGTTAGCCCTGGGGCAAGAGCGTCAAACTTTTAAGGGTGTAAAGCTTTATAGAGTTATATATGTATGCCTGAATCCTTTAATACCCCGGAATTCTCAAAAAGTGGTGCAGTTGTTCTTTAAGCTCTAAATTTATGTAAGGTATGGTGATCACTTGGCCTCACCTTTCGCATTTTTAGGTCATTAGGAGGGCTGTTAGTGCTCCAGCATATTTATATACGACTCAGAAGCAGACCCCGTTGATTGGTTGCGTTTGGAAAAGGCGGTAGGACCCTACTTTTAAACTAGAACAAAAAACCTTGTTCGCTAAAGCCGTTCAGTAAATTATCTGTAATTTGTTATAAGGCGCGATCGTTATGTAAGTACATGTCTGTTCTTGTGACAGCATTAGTGTCATGCCTAGTTTACAGAAGTCTGCACACTTATGTCGACAGCTTAAAGGTTCACGTTAAAGTGTTCCGGAAATTATCACGCATTCACATCTGCATGGGTGGTGATTTACTTCTCACGTCCCCAAAAGTAATATTGATCACAGCAGCTAGTGAAGTAATTCATAAACTAGAAGGCTAGAAGGCAGCTTACCCCCTTTTAATTTTCATAACATATTCGTCTTAAGAGTGTGTAGCAAGTGAAAACACGAGTACTTGCTCATTCAGCTTCTCTTATTGACCTTGCTACAAGGGGCGCACCCTTACAAAAATGGCTTATAGACAATCTGCAGACTTCTTATAGACGCTATTGCAATTCCTATAGATATTTCTCTGTCTATTTATAGTCTATAGAAAAAAGTCTACGAAAAGTGTACGGCCATAAATCTATATAGGTTGCCTATAGACTGTCTATAGGATTTGTATTGCTTATAGAATATTCTCTGGGGTTTGTCTATAGAGAGTCTACAGACTTTATACACAAAAGTCAATTGGCAGTCTGTAGACTGTCTAAAGAAATTTTTGTAAGGGAGACACGCTTTCCGTGACGAAATACGCGTGCCGTCCAAATCAGAGACCACCAACTCGAGCATTTGTATACATGATTGGAGTACGAATAAAAGAAATTAAAAGAGGTAGCAAAAATAAAAGGGAGAAAACTCTCCACTAGCGTACTCTCTTTTATAAAAGGGTGTTCACAACAGGACAGTTTACTCCGTTTTTACTCCATCCTGTTTAGAGTGTAGAAGTCTCCATCTAGCCTTTCGCTAAAAAATGATCCAACGGGTGTTCTCTATTCAATGGCTTACAGTATGATTCAATGCGCTGCAAAAGGACTGTCTCCATGCGATATTTGCTTTGACGGCACTTCGTAGGGATGCGAAGCCTTTGCAGCTTCTTCAGGCCGGACTTCGGCTCACTTTCACCCGTGTTACTAACGAAAAGAAAAAAACAGGCCGGAAGGTACAGTACAGTACGTGAGTAAAGCAAGAGAGTACGAACGCCGCTCGCATTATGCCCGGAACTCCTAGGGAAAGGAGGCGAAAATTTCCGAGCACCACATTCCATGGAATGCAATCGTAGGCAAAAATAGTGGGAAGATTCAAAACACACACACATGTATAGCGAAACCAAACCTGACTACACCCATTCACGCACTTGCGCGCTCCCGAACGTGGTTAGGAATATCCCGCAAATCCCGAAATCTGGCACTGCGCCAGCAATCGCTACGGCGCGATGAAAAGAAAGAATAACCTCGCCCGTGAATTACTCGAATGCTACGCGTGCTTCGTACGTGCGAACACGCACACTCACACAGCACTCGTGTAGCGGTCCTCGGCGAGCCGAATTACGCAAGCCGGCAGTGAATGTTGGCGCAGCGTCGAGGTTTCATCCGCTATTTTATTTTCGTTGCTGTTCGGTACGCCGTCAAAAGGCGAGCTGTATTTGCCGGTGGTTGTCGCCATCAGGGATGTGTGAGCAACAGATGCCGAAGGCACTCTGGCGGGGGATTCGCGGAATGCTGTTCGGTTGCGGCCGTCGACGCTGCTAGGGCCCCATTTTCGCGTCGCACAAAAACGGCCCCGCACCGCGAACGGGCAATCGCGAAAGGCCCTCACCGAGCCCCGGCTTCTGTGCGGTTAGTCTCCTCGAATAGCGTGAGAGATCGATTGAGCTCGGCTTTGTTTGCGCTTGCTTGCGCGCATGCGTGCGCCTCAGTGTGCGTGTATGTGTGTGCGTGCGTGTGCATGCGTGCGTGCGTGCGTGTGCGTAGTGTGTATGTGTATATATATGTGGCTGAGTGTGTGTGTGTGTATATGTGTATATATGTGAGTGAGTGAGTGATGTGGAGTATATATGTATATATGTATGTGTGCGTGATGTGTGAGTGTGCATGATCATGAGTGAGTATGTATGTGTGTATATATGTGTGTATGTGAGTGAGTGTGAGTGAGTGTGTGTGAGTGTGAGTTGTGAGTGTGTGTGTGTGTGTGTGTGTGTGTGTGTGTGTGTGTGTGTGTGTGTGTGTGTGTGTGCGCGTGCGAGCTTGTGCATGTGTGTGTGTGTGTGTGTGCGCGTGCGTGCCGGGATTGTTGTAGGAGATAGGAAATATTCCTCCTTTAGTTGGTCTCTATAACAACTGTATTATCCTCATGACCGCACCGAGGTATCGCTCACTGAATAAAAGTATGTAAAGTTTAAAAAATCAGCCGGTACGAAGCTTATACCGGGCGAAGTCAACCGTGTTTCAGCTAAAATCTCGACCACGGTCGCGTATTCTTGAACACTCTGGCACGCTTTCGATCTTCCATATCAGCATTCCTTCACCAACCCCTTCAGCTCTTGTTCGATCTCAGTAAAAACATACTGATTGCCTGCGTAACGTAAGCAGAATATTTTCTACTAGTGGTGCGCTGTAGAGAATAGTCTGAGTGCATAGCAAACAAGTTGCCCAGCCCTGGTTGCCTCGCCCGCGATTCCAAGGCTAGTTAACAAAACATCTTCTATAACTTGCATTCATTTTCAATAAGAACGCAGTGAAAGTCTGAAAATAAGATATTCTCCATTGTTTATGCATTGATCACGTGATTAGGCAGTATACAGCGCAACAACTTTTTCATTCAGTGCAGCAAAGGCTAAGAGTCGAAACAGGCTCTCTCCCCCTACGCAGCAGCATACAGTCCTCGCTTGCAGTTATGAGTTTTCTTGTAAAAGAAAATATATCGTCAATGATTATTGTTTAGGGCATATTTATAACACAGCTGCCAGCTTTGAACGTTGCAAGTCAAGGAAAAAAGTTATACCGCCACCGTCTGGAAGACGTTCAAGTAACGAGCGTTAGCTGTGTGATAAGTGACGTCACCAATCAATCACCAATTGGGTACACATCAGTGAAGTCACCAATCAGTCACCACTTGTGTTGCTATTAATTTTCTATGGCGGCCGCAATCTTGGATTTATTGGTGACGTGATCAGTTGGCGGCAATCTTGGATATATCAGTGACGTCAGCCAATCAATCACCAATTGGGTTGCTATATCGATTAACTATGGGGGCCGCAATCTTGAATTCCTCGGACTTCGAAGATTTCACGCCGAAGGGAGATGGTAGCAGACCCCAAGAAATCGAGAAACGTGATGAGTAAGAGCTAACGCTCGTTAAAGTTTTCTTGATTACAACGAATTTGCTAGGCGCCTCTAGTTACAGCAAGATTCTATAGATGGCGCAAGCTGTTCCAGTGGCGGTTTGAAGCTACCACAGAGAGTCCAACGCGCTAGGCATCCAGGCGCACCGTCCTACAGCCGAACTATTTGGCGAAATGGCACAGTTACGGATGCTACGCCCGTGTTCTCTCACTCTTCATTGCCAAGGAAGACTGTCGCAGTAGTTTCCGTGGCTATTCCGGAGTGGAGGGCTCCGGATTAATTTCGACCACCTGGGGATCTTTAACGTGTGCTGTGCGATGTCAGTGCACATTAAAGATCCCCAGGTGGTCGAAATTATTCCGCAGCCCTCCACTACGGCACCTCTTTCTTCCTTTCTTCTTTCACTCCCTCCTTTATCCCCTTCCCTTACGGCGCGGTTAAGGTGTCCGCCGATATATGAGACAGATACTGCGTCATTTCCTTTCCCCCAAAAAAACCAATTATAATATATTCCGTTGGATCTCAGAATGTGTAACAACTCAAGAGAGCTTATCGGCCCGTGATCAATTTAGTTTTTTTACTTCTTATGCACAATAGTGAATGCAATCATAGGGAATACTAAGGCACTAGCTGAACTCTGAAGACCTTTGTCTGCAACATTCTTTCACAAATGTTCTCTGGAGTTCTTGTTGAGGCTTAGTTTTTTTTTTCACTTAAATCAGTAACTGCGCACCCTCGCGAGGCCCTCTTCAGCGGACGGGATGAGAGGGCGACGTCAACACCGCCCTCTATCGGAGACACGTGTCGGAGCGGGCGCGCCCTGTTGCTTTCTGGCGCGAGTTTATCGAACGCGGAAGAGGGGTTGGCTGCACCCATGCAAGCACCGCTCGATGTCCGCTCATGGAGAACGAACGGGTCCGCGTAGCGTGCCCTAGTGGCCGCTACTTCCTCCACCCGATCGTTAGTCCAGCGAAGGCATGCACGGCGACGCAAAAGGAAAGGGCAAGGAATATCCTCGCACTTTCTCTTTTCAAAAAATAGGCAGACAAATAGGATGCGTCGATGGACGCATAGGCCTACCGAAAGCTTTTGAACAGTTTTCATGATAGAACATAAATCTGCAGGTTGATTTCAACCGAATTCGAATTACTCGCGAATTGTTTTCCGTAACGAGTACGCTTCGTCAGTCGCTCAAAAACTGATCGAATTACTTTGATGCCTTATCATCTGATGCATTTCAACGTCGTATTGTTTTGAAGCAGACAAATTATCGTGTACTTTGTACGTCCTATAGATGTGTTTTTCAAGATGTGTGCAAAAATTTTGCTAAGTTGTCCCGGGATAGTTCAACAACAGCAATTGTGCATATGAAGGCCACACCACTGCGGTTGCTCGGTAAACTGAGTCGAGAGATCAACCTCAGCAGCAACCTCTGCAGTTGGGATATTTGTCTTGAATTACAGTATTGATTTAATTTGCTTGCCAAAGTTCGCGGACAGAGCTTCACCGCTTGGAGAGATTCAACAGGTAGCCTACAGCTTGGTAGTTCTTATCCACACACAATGCTTCGTGTCGCTTCAACGTCATGTCCACACGTGTTTACTTGGTGCAAGTACACGTATTTATAGTCCAGCACTCACCACGCACTTCTTTCCTCCAGACACATTCCTTACCTATTGAATTCCATCCCTGTACGTACCTCTTTCCCGCAATGTCATCATGAATTCTAGTTGCAGATCTGGAGCACTTCCGGATCAACTTTTTTTCTCTTTTCGGAGCGTTCTATTCTGATGGCAGATCTGGATCGCTTGTTCCTATGGTAGACTGGGAGCAGTTTCCGAGCAAAGATGGCTCCGTGGAGCAGTCCGGACTGCTGATTCGACCGGAAGCGTACATGACTTACTTCCGGCGCCCTATCCGCAGCAGACGACGTGTTGTGAGAGCGCTAGGAACGCTGGGTACTCTCTCCGTCAGCGGTGGGCGACCGACCTTCACTTGCTCCCGTTTGGAGCACAAGTGTTCCAAACGCAGATTCGGGGCGGGTGCTCTCCGGCTGATTTAAGTATCCCGTCACCGAGCGTTCCGACTGCTCCAGACATGCGTTTGGAATTCACCATCACTCATGTGAAGGAGGCTAATCTCCGAGGCGACTCAGGGTCGGAGTGGCTCCTCCTCCATCGAAACGCGGCCACTGCGGGCGGGATTCGAACCCACGTCCTTGGGCTCAACAGCCAGGAGGCGCCATAACCACTGAGCCCCAGCAGCAAACGTCGCACTGTCGCAGGAACAGCTGCGCAAAGCGCAAGAAAGCAATTATTTCATCCCCATTTAATGAAGCGTGGAGGGGGGCCTATAAAACAATGCACAAGACGAGACAGGCGATATAATTAAGCCGCCCTCATTAACGGGCAAAGTATAAGTAAAAGTTATCGAGGCGGGAACGCGAACGTATAAAAAAAAATACCTCTCGGTGGGAGGGGGGGGGGGAGTAGGGCAGCCAACGATACGTCGCAGATCGCAGGAAGGAAGGACAGCAAAAAATCCCGAGGGCTTACCTCATCAGACGCTTCCCCAGCGGATATATGCGCGCGTCGATTAGAGCCAGCGGGCATAATGAGCAAATCGCGGCCATTCCGCAGATTGTGCCTTTCCCTCTCACCACAGGCACGCTCCCTCTCTCCATATGGGAGCTTAGACGCAGCCTCTCCCTCTTTTCTCTCCTCTCTTCCCCCATCAGTTCCGTGCTCTCCGTTCTGTTTCATTCGACGCAGCGTTCGGGCGCCGAGCACTGCATGCGTAGGGCGCCGATGATATACCCCCAAGTGGCCATTTATCTTGGCAAGTCATCGACGGCCCGTGCTTCGGAAATGGGAACTCGCGGTTTCTGCCCACAAGCCCCGTACGTGTGTGTCTGTTCCGGCGCGCACCGCTCAGCGATCTGGCGTGATTAGCGGCGACGAGGCCGGGCCCCAGAGATGGAGGGCGCCGCGTTACGACTGCTGCGCCCCCTCACGCCATTCGACGTTTAGCGCGCGCCGACGGTGTGCTCGTATTTTGCGAGGTTGAAGGCCGGAGGACGCGTGAATATGCGGGCTCCGCAAATAACGGATGCGACGATGTCACGAGGGCCTGAATACACTCTCAAGAGAACGAATCGTGGGTGGCAGGGGGGCGAGTCTGTGAAGGGAGGTGGCGCCATCTAGTGGTGCGTGCGGACGTGTGCATGTTAGCGAGCTGCGTACAACGCTTTTCGCTGCGACAGCTGTATGTGAGGCTTTCTCAGTGAAAGCTGGTGACGCCGTCAGCGGAGTGTGACGTCACCGGAAACACTGACCGCCATCTACTGGCATGTGAGGGCAACGACCCTGTAGGGAGGGTTGTGGGCGCCGTGGCAATGTGCGGTCGAATTATTCTGAACGTGATCACTTTTGTGCCTTCCTAAGAAGAACATATATTTCTTGAAGTGACAGTTGCCAGCTGTGACGGTCACCACAGGCGCCATGGGAAGGGCTACGCCAAGTATTTCTCCTTCGTCTCAACGAAAATATAAAGTGCAGTGACACACCCTGATCCTCGAGTATAGGCTATAAAACTAATACGATAACCTTTATGTTGACCCATGCTGTGCCCTGTGCGGTCATGCGGCTCTGGTGGGCTTGGCCTGTGGGGGCCTTGGAACGAACTCCTTCATAAGAGGAAAGAAATGGAGAAGTAAGGGGGGAGGGAGGAGTGGGCGTACTTAGTCACTGTCACTCAGAGGGCAAATAGTGTAACGATTTTTCTATAAAGTGCCCTTACTACTTTGGAGGTAATCAAGAGTGTGGCATAGTGAAGCCCGTGGTCCTCTCATGGCTTCTCACTCCAGGAAAGTTCTGTACTCCAAAAAGTCCAGAGCGCAGTGCGAGCTCTACTGCGCGACTGAAAGAGTGGTTTCGGCGTAACTCGCCGTGGTCCAGAAAGTTTAGAAAGGCGTTGCCCCTTTGTTTCTTTGCGTTTAAACTTACACATGTTTACCGGTCTCTGTGCTTTAGGTCCATGCGCCCGCGGTTACTGCGAAAGTTGAACACCGTGCGTCAAGAATCGAGGGAGGTTCTCATATCTAGCAGCAACAGGAATGGTCAGACTGCGTTCACTGCCAGGAAAAGCCTGTTCCTATTGGCATGAAATTAAATTGGTCCCTATGCCAGCAGTGGCTGTCCTATCCCCGCATATTTCTTATTCTTTCTAATCTGGCATCATGACTCTTCGTGGTATTCAAACACTTTTGTGTTGTTACTGTGCCCCTCACCCCTTCTCTATTTCCGTTACTTAATCCCCTCATCCCTCCTCCCCAGAGCAGGGTAGCCAACCAGAACACCCTTACCGTTAACATTCCTTCCTTCCCTCACCCTCTTTATATCTCTCTCATATACTCTTGTTGTATACATTATCGACTCAATCAGTTTTGGAGCTGGCTGTCCCTTCTCCAGTTGATACCTCCCGGCCAAGAGCAATCACTCTCCCCTGATTTCCTCTTTAATATCAACCTGAAGCTTAGTTATTCTTTGTTTTTTATTTTCTTTATCGCCGCCAGTTGGCAGCCTTATCGCTTTGTCTGCCCTGCAGGGCTTTTCTAAATTGTTCTAGAACTTGGCGGGTGCGCGAGGTAGTTTCTGCTATGCGCGATGTTGTTGTAGATGTTCGTGGCAGGCAATCTATAGGTTACACAGTCACCTTTAAATTGAGCGCGGCCGAAAGCAGCGGGTATTGCGATCTGGACGTTTGACAAGCGGACTTGCTACATCACTCCGCGATGGCTCTCGGTTTCCAGGCACAGGTTGTCCCAGTAAACAGTTTCAATTCCGCTCCAGATGTTCTATTTATTTGTCTAATGAACGCTTCCGTCTTTCTGCCTTATTCAGAGATCCATGCAGGACGAACATAATTCAATCTTGTTTTTCTCGTTCGGCAGTTTGCCAGATCTTCTAAAATATCGCTAAACTTTCCAATACGGTGATCAATCAACAAATGAATGAACCTCTTCTTGCGCGGTGTGTTATTCTCTTCTTAGAACAAAATTTGCCCTATTTTCTAATCACCGGTCTTCTAATCTTTTCTTTTTTTTCGTCTTTTTGGTGTCATTTCGGGCAACTGCAATACTTTGCCCATTGTTCGTCTGAGTTTGTTTTTTGGTATACAACTCGGAGTTTACAAGACGAGAAGTATGTTTGGACGGGCAAAAAGACTAGAATAATTAAATTATCCGCAGTCGTGCCGCTTTAGGAACAACGGACGGTCAGCCGAGAAGCAACTGATCACGTAATTAGGCGCTCAATTCCATTCGTTGGTCAGTTCGCGCAGAAAGATATGCTTAAGCTCTTTTTTTTTCGAACTGCACTCGACTTTTTTCTATGTTTTGTTTTTCGAGAAAAGGACATGAAACAAAAATAGAACGCGAGGTAGAAAACGATGTTCTTCATTAAGGCAGCACACACGAGGCTGGAACATTTTCGTTCGATTCGTAACGGAAACAAAGCGAATGAAATGAGCTTCGTGTCGACTAATTTTCGGCTACTTTCTCGCATCACTGCTGGACCTCGCTCCGAAAATGACTGGTGCCCGGTTACTTAAGCCATTGTTGAATCAATTCCTTTTGTATTTCTTTTCTTCATCTCTATTTTTCTTCCTTCTTCGTTTCTTCTATGCTTGCTCGCCTGCGTGCCGGCAGAATTTTTCTGGTCTCGAGAGTACGATTCAACGAGCATTAGTCAGAGTTACCCAGAAAGTGAAACGAAGAATTTAGGATGAATAACAGAGTCCCTTCTACGCGCTACATAAAGCACAGAATAACTCTGTCAAAATTGTTTTCATGTGAATGGAAACCCAAATTCAGGCGTTTCTTTGGTCTGAAGAAACCTTTGAGTCATTCTGTTTCTTTTATTACCGAAACTGGGCAAATCGTATGCTGAAGTACTAAACGGCGATGTACTGTCTGCAAGAATACTTCTTTTTCCAATATTTCTTTTGTACTTCTCTTTTGTGGCGTTTTGTTATAAATAAATACAAAGGAATGGAATGAATACATATACTATATGAAGCGCGGGGATGCGATCGCGTTACCTCTAAGGGCTGAGACATATGCAGTGAATTGAGGTTTATGATGGCGTCGTTCGAGATTGGTGCCAGGAGTTTCTGAGTTTTTTTGTTTAAAAAAAAACTCAAAGATCTCAAAAGCTACTCAGTATTCTAAAACCGCCTAATTCAACTGCACCGGTTCAAAAAAGGCCCGTAACCTATGCACATGCTAGCGCAGCTTAAAGCGCATTTCCGCTGGCGAAGACCTATTGATTATTTAGGCTAAAGAGGTACAGCTAGACGAGGTGCCCGAACTTAAAAGACAAGGTTTACGTAAGAGTTGTTCTCCAACTTTTGTCCAAAACAACCCCTCAGGTAGCATTTTCGCCTACCTGGGTTTCGCCTGAAGCCATGGCCTTCAGGCCGCCGCCATCCTGCCAGAAAGGAAGGCGCATGCAAACCATGCGACCGCAGAAGAGCATTCGTGAGACACTTCCTGCTCTTTATTTCTTTCTGTCTTTCGTTTTCTTCCTTTCGTTATTTCTTTCTCTCTTTCTTTCTTTCTTTCTTTTCTTTCTTTCTTTCTCTTTACCCGCACTCCACTATTGAGGTTTTCACTGCGGCAGTGGTGCACACCGCGATCCCGTCTTTAGTTGTCCTGATTTCCGCCAGACGGAGCGGTCAGACCATCCGCCGCCACCCGCGCGTCGCTCCATACGCAAACCTTTCCCACTTCTCCCGAGCCTACTCAGGTAACGGCTTCCCTCCTCGAGAGCGGAAAGATGAGATGCGCGAGCCGCGAAACCAAGGCAGAAAAACAAGGAAAAGCGAGAAGCCAAAAGTCTCCCCTGTGCAACGTTCAGCGAGAGAGAGAGAGAGAGGGTAAGCAATGCGACTACAACAAACACATCATGTGTGTTCTTTTGTTGCCAGCAGACCTCCTCTCGTTGTTCTCCCGTCTTTTTTTTCTTTGTACTGCTTTTTTGTTTTAGTTTTGTAGCTTGCGGACCAAAGCAACCCTCTCTTCCCGCGGAGGCTGCACCGCAGTAAGGAAAGAATAAAGTAAACGATTGTAAAAAAGCAAAGGGAGGACGACAAGACAACGCAACACGAGACGGTGAGCTCGGCGAGCCAGCCGGGCAGCCGAGAGCAAACAATCGATGTTGCACTGCTCAGAGCTTGCAGCGCTCTCGCACTCGTCCTCTTTTTCCCTCTTCCTCTTTCCACCCCCTCCCCGCTACCTGTCCTGCACATCCCTTTTCCCACTTCCCTTCTTCCCTGGGTTTCTCCTTTTGGGTTTATTTTCCCCTTCTCGTACCTGGCGGCTGAGGCACCGGAGACCCTCCGCGTTCTCGTCGCCGTCGACGTCCCGAAGCCGTTTCGGAACCCCTTTTCCCTATTTTTGATCTTCGTGGTGTTCCGAAGCGCAGTTGCGGGCCACACACACTCCTATTTTCCTCTCCCCCGTTTCGGAACAAAAAAAGGGGGAAGGACGCTTTGGAGGAGAAGCGAGTCTCCTCAATATCGGGCATTGGTATCGATGTCCTTCCTCAATGCCATTCCTCCCTGATTCCCTATGTTTCCCTTTGTATCGTCCTTCTCTGTCTTTTTTCTTTTTCATGACTTGGCATAGCTATCCCGTATTCTCGCTCGTTTCGAGACAAACCACTGGAGCGTGGGCTTGCCAAACCTGCAAGTTAGGGAAAAGAAGGAATTTGTCCTCTAGGCGAGACAGGAAGGTGGAAGAAAGTGAGGGGCGAACGAGAGAAGCGCACGGATTCACATTTATGAAACGGATCCGATGGAAACATATAGGCAAGAAGAGAACGGGCCCTACGGTGTATTGTAGTACCTCCGGCCTGCACCCGGAGCGTTTTCAGGGACGTGCGCTGCAGCTCCATATACAACGTCCTTTCCTTATTTTTTTTTCGGGACGTTCCCTTGTTGAAGGAACGAGGAATGGAGGGGATCGAGCAATACACACGACGTCCTTGCAGCCTGGCACGCGGCCTAGGTGAGCAGCAGGTCGCCCGCTGTAGCACACGGCGGCGATGCAGTGCGCGCAGCGGCGACGTCTGCTACCGGTTCGGCCGGCGCCGCCGACGTTGTTGCCGCTACGCGGCGCCTCTGTTGTTTTCCCATTTTTGGCGCGCTCCGTTTTCCGCTCGAGCTAGCTCCGCCATTTTCCTGCCCTTCCTTCGCTCCGTGCCATGTTTTGTGCTTCAGTTGGCTCGCCCGTTTTCAAGAGTCGTGGCGCGGCGAGTTCCTTTTTCCTTTTTGTTTCCCTGGAATCGAGGAATACGTGCGTTCGGACTCCCACCGAGGCAGGCAGGCGGCGTGGCTTCGTATTTCTTTTCTCCCAGTTTTCTTTCTTTTCGTCAATGCTTTTGCTCTCAGCTTCTGCCGCTTGTGTCGGAGCGTACACAGACCGTGTTGCGTGCGTGCGTGCGTGCGTGCGTGCGGGCACACGGAATTCCTGGCCGCCTTTTGCAGTCTCGTCGCCATCGCAGTCTTTCTTCGCTCTGGCCCAGTTTTGCGGAATCCATTTGTAGTTCGCACACAGGTGGGACGCGGCGCCGAATCGCTGTGTACGAGAGCGTCTTTATTCTTTCCATGTCTCTTTCTGAAGAACGTCGTTTATGTCCTCTCTAAACACCTTTCTTTATTTCCTTTTGTCTCCGCGTTCACGATAGGTGCTTGCCTAAAGTATTTACCGGCTGTTTTGTTTTCGACTGCCTCTGCATGTACAAAACAAAAGAGCACAAGATTATTCTTCGGACCAGCGAAAGTTTGAGGTTGTATTATAAAGTAAGAATTTGAAAAATAGGTCCCAGCACTAAAATGAAGTCACTGTGTTGAACGCGGCATGTTTTGCTAAAATGCGTTTTTTACTGGTTCTTTCGCACGGTTACCTATCAAAATATGTGTGGGCTTTGCGAAAGGCGCGTGATTTCGAGCATGGCGCCAAAATAGGCTGAGAAGGGACATCGTGCTAGGACTATGTTGCGCGACATGACGGGAGATGCTCAAGGAGTTAAATGCTTCCTTGTAAAGATGCGATCACAGTTCTAGGCTCAAATACAAGTGCAGAGCTTCGCCAATTCGTTAGGAGAGAACTATGGACTACCTTTTCTAAGTTTCTTAAATTACATTTTCGTGTTTGCATTAGTGGCGGCAATGTTTATTTTCCATACTTACACCACGAATGAAGGCCATAAATGCCTTCAAACCGATAGTGAAGAGATGTTTTGCGAGTCCACCACCAAAATTGTGATCGATTGATTGATTGATTGGTTGGTTGGTTAATTGATTGATTGATTGATCGATCGATCGATCGATCGATGATCTCAAAGCCCAAAACAAATTGAACAGAGGTTGAGGGGGAGACTTGTCATACCTACGAAATATTGACCCTTTCGGCACATTTAGGTGTAGCAAGGACATATCTGATTTACGCTTTACAACTGTTTTCGCGCAGCATATCTATATCTACGCATTCGAAATAGTTAAGCATATCATCGGTATTTTAAACAAATTTATACGCTCGACATATTTCGCCATGCTGTGCTGCTTGATAAATCAAACTATCCTTATTTCATTCGTAACGGGAAGTACCGCTGACTGACTAATTTCGGAACTTCTTTCTTTATTGCTTGTCATCTGTAAATTCTAAGTGAAACTAAACGTCGGATAAACCACGAACCTCGATACGTGTTATGCCGACGCGTAAGCCCCTTTATATCCCCACGTTTCATGTGCAATACAAGTAAGGGAACGCTTTTTGCGGTGTCCTTGCGTGCTCGCATGCCCAGATGCATGTGTCCACGAACATTGATCGATGAGTGCGCGTAACTTTACACCTCTTTCAACTATCTCGTGGTGTTCAGGCATGTACTGTTCCTTGCACGAGCGGTTAGTGAAAGAGACTTACGCGTTCTAACCGCATCGTAGCATAGTAATACGAAAAAAGTACAGGGCATTTAAGACTTATTACGCGCTGTGAATGCGAAAGCATTTGTGTATAATGGGCTACTATTTAACTATATTTGCTTACTGGCTTGTACTAGTTAGTAAGTAGTACTGATGCCCGAAAGACATTTCCGGTAAAGGCCTTTAGATCAAAGGCCTTAGAGTGGATACCTTTAAAAAGGACCACCCTACATACGCGAAAATATAAAGCGTCGCTGTAACCGAGCCATCACGTCACTTCTGGTCAAGCTAACGCCACTTCCGGTCAGATGATGGCATCTCTGGTTCCACTTCCGGTATGATGACGTCACTTTTGGCTCCGGGACCCTGGTCACACTGAATTGTCGCAGTCTGGGTTCGAAACCCACCTCAGAGGAAATTTTTCTTCGTTTTCTTTCTCTCCTGGAGATTTAGGTACCTCCGATGACGTCACGGGGTCACGTGGGGTTTTCGTTTCTCGTGGACGGTCGGTCAACGCCGGATTTTGGCTGATGTGCCATATAATGCTTCCGCATTAAAAGAAAGCAAAAATTAGTTTGGGGGGGGGGGGGTCTGTAGAAGCGGTGCTATGACCCTAACATCAAGCCACAAGAATCGTATCGTCGTCGCTGCGCGTGAGCGCACCAGATGGCGTTACCTACGCGAGCCCGGCGAACCGCTGCAAGCGCCGCAACGACCGGACACCCGTAACGGCGCCTTACAATGCCGTGTTGTTTCAGCTTCTCAGTCGACGCCGGCTTCTACAATTGAACCCGCACTTCTTCAATCGAATTCGATCGAAGAGACAGGGAAAAGGAGTTTCCCGCCTAGCCAGGCGAGTCTGCGATAATTGCTGGGCCTGTGCTGCCCTTACAAAAATGGTCTATAAACAGTCTGTAGACTTCTTATAGCCTATATTGCCTTCCTATAGATATATATTTTGTATATTCATAGTCTATAGACTGTCTATAGACAAAAGTCTAATAAAAGTGTATGGCCACAATCTATTGATTTTCTATAGACTGTCTATAAGATTTGTATTGCCTACAGATTTGTCTGTAGGGTTTGTCTATAGACAGTCTACAGACAGAAGTCTATATACAGTTTATAGACTGTCTAAAGAAATTTTTTGTAATGGAAGGCCCTACGCAGAGAAAGATAAAGTCACAGAATACGTCAACAACTTCTTTTCAGACTTTAAGGCCTGTTTTTCTGCCCCCAGGCAGCTTTGATTCATCCGACGGCAAATAACTGGCTGGAGTTCGTTTAACTGCTTGTCCCTGGGGAATGCTGGAACGAGACAGAGAAAACGCACAAACCACCCAGATAAAAAAAAATATCGAGAAGTAGCGCCTCCGATCTATGTGCTTAGGAGTGCGGGCTAATTAACTCCGCAATCAAAGCCGTGACGAAGCAGCAGCGTGGCCGCCGCAGGCAAAGGAGGCACGACACTCGTCGGCTCAGCGCAGTGCGCGCGCCTGCCTGGGCGACGTATTTACCAAACACTGCGTGTTACTCTCTTTCTCTGCCGCTTAAGAATTCTCAGCTTGTTTGTGCCCTAAAGGCTCAAGAACTCTGTATGTGAGCTGGCTTAGAGGAAGTATAGCACACGCTCAAAGACGCTTGATTATCTTGGCTGAGTGTACTTGTGCGACAGTCAAACATAAGACAAGCTGTTGGATGATGAAAAACGCACGAAATAAATGCGAAGTCATGCTTGGGAGTATGGAGGAATTCGTCACCGAATCCGATGCTGCAGAGACGAAGATAGTGACGCCAGCAATGCTCTCGTTGAGTCGTATAGAAAGAAGGAATGTTTTCTTTCTGTATGGTTGATCAGTGAACGAAGGACAGAGTGAATATTTGAATAGTGCCGCTTCGTTTCCCGCCTAATCACGCACTCAATTTCGCAGGAAAACTTCAAGTAAGGCAAGGAATAAGGCAAGACGATTATCCAAGGTAAAATGTTTGAACTTTTAAACATTGCGTAGTTTACTTTTTAGGCGCTGGCAGAACCCTTATAAAAATGGTCTTTAGATAGTCTGTAGACTTCTTATCGACTCTATTGTCTTCCTATAGATATTTTGTCTATTCATAGTTTATAGACTGTCTATAGACAAAAGTCTACTAAAAGTGTATGGCCATAAATATATAGATTGTCTATAGACTGTCTATAGGATTTGTATTGCCTAGCATTTGTCCGTAGACAATCTACAGAATTTATAGACAAAAGTTTATGGACAGTCTATAGACTGCCTAACGAAATCTTTGCGAGGGAAGGCTCCAAGTCATGCATCAGGTTGGCAGTGAGTGCCGGAAATGCTACAAAGCGAGCGTTGATTGCGGTTTACTGTTGACAGCCAACAGCAGTGAGGTTTACTTTTTGGCAAACGTTAAGGTTTCAATACAGCTAACACTTGAAATTCACAGCTGAAATTCACGAGAAAATGCCTCGAGTACTCACTAGAGCTTTGAATGGACAGAAAACACCTTAGATACCAGTTCTACTAAATCACATTTGCTTCGTTTGGTTTTACTGTTTTACCTGTTTCTGTCGGTCTTGCTTACGACTGCAACACAAATATCTGAGCTGGTTTTTGTGCGCGAGGAAAACAGCACTTGTTCTTGGTTGTATCCACACCGCTGAATCGCGAATGAGGGCGTGTTTAGATTGAGGAAAATTTGTGAATATTTTTGTTTTGTCACCGCTGGCGCTGAATAAAAGGCGCGCGCTTGTAAAGCGCATATGATATGTAGATTGCATGCCTAATTGTTACGCTTTCCCGGATGATTCATTCATCCGTCTTCACACCAAACAGCATATCCAAGACTACTCACGAGGAGAATTCCGTCAAATATATTGCTGTCACGAGTTATGACGTCGGCTTTGGTATAACCCTTGCACGAATCGCACTAAACGTTAAAATCAATTTTCGATTAGTATTTTTTTCATCTACAAGATGGAGGATGCTGCAGCGAAAGGCCACATGGAAAGCGGCAGCTTAACAAGAGCACGTAGCCATACAAGGCGACAAGAACACTGAAGGCTAACACATTTTTTCGGTTCCTAACAGTACAAAAATAAAAAACAGTCATATAAAACACAACTACGCAACGCCAGAATAACATAACACGTAAGTACAACAAAATAAGCGCACAAAACATTCATGAAATGATAGAGGTACGCATGGAATAATGATACGAACTAAATCAATAAAAAATTCGTTGATTTGGCAAGTGAAGCGACCGCATGTTCCATATTTTTAACCGCAAAAAAATCTGTACCGGTTAGGTTACGCTGAGTTGATTAAGGGGTGTCAAAATAATCAAAACGTTTTCCATCCCCTAGTGTCCGCCATTAAGGAAAACATCTTGTCATCAATAACCTGCTCAGCTGACATCACGTTTTTATGGAGGAAAAACGCTAAGGCGCCCGTGTGCTGTGCGATGTCGGTGCACGTTACAGATCCCCAGGTGGTCGAAATTATTCCGGAGCCCTCCACTACGGCACCTCTTCTTCCTTTCTTCTTTCACTCCCTCCTTTATCCCTTCCCTTACGGCGCGGTTCAGGTGTCCAACGATATACGAGACAGATACTGCGCCATTTCCTTTCCCCCAAAACCAATTATTATTATTATGAAATCACAAGAACCTTCCACGAAGAGAGTTGAATTTCAACAAAGCTCTCCATAAAAAGCCTGTGTCTGCTAATTCTGTAAGCGTGACAAGGACAAACAGAGAGGAAAGGAAGGGTCACGATGCTTCTACGACCGCGAAACGGCCGACGCGGCGCAGGCAGTTTGCACTGCCGCTTGCAACTGCTCGCGCTTGCACGCAATACCGTGCGCGTCTATGGAAGGGTCGCAATGTAGACGTAGAAGAGCGCTTAAGGCGGCGTCCGCAGTAGAGGCCTAGCTGTTCTCTCCGCGTCATTAAAACTGTGCAGCTTTGCGAAAGCTAGAGAAGGCACCTGCTGGTCACTTCTTCCTTGGATTCACCAGAACCTATTGCAGGAAATGAACGTTTTGCTAACACTGGCCGCCATTGATGGTTGCTGGCAGTCGTTGGGCTATGCTGGTGGCTTTATTGGTCTACGGGTAAATCAGGGACCGATCAAGCACAAACTGCCTCTTAAGCGTAAAACAGGTTTGGTTTGGTTTGGTTTGTGGCGTTTAACATCCCAAAGCAACTCAGGCTATGAGGGGCGCCAGACAGCTTCAGTAAGCATTGGTACATGTAAAAAAAATATTCTTCATGGACGTTGAGGTACCTAAGTATTCTCTATTCTTGACTATCGTTGGCTGTTTTGATCCGCTGGTGGCCCGGGTTCCAACAGGACACGAACCATTCTTTACATTTACGAACGATCTCCTGTAACCAGTGTTGCATGTAAGGTGTGGCGTGTGAGCTTTGGCTAATTTTAGCTAGTATTCTCGGGTTCTGATGGCTTTTTAAATCAACCTATGGACCAACCTCCCTGCAAGGATGGCCAGCGTTTGATACAACTTCACAATGATAGTGCTGCACGGAATGACTGATGCGTGATCCTTGGCTACTATTGGTTATCGTTGGTTTATTTTCTTGCTTGCCACCGTTGGCAACTGTGACTAGCCGATGGACTGAGGTGAGACCAATTAAAGACCGTCTCTTACAAAAACAACTTTGTGAAACCTGTTCATGAATAAGCTGTATAACCTTTACAAAGCTGCACCGCTTTCCGTGAAACAAAGAGTAACAGCTATGACCTTGCTGCCACGAGCATAGGGACAACTGTGGAAGAAAGGGGGGAGAGGATTGGGGAGGGGGAATAGGGAAGGCAAAGGGCGGTGTAAAGGGTAACGAGAACGCAGAGCAAGCACTCGCGTGGCACAACCAGCGAATCTTTCTCCGAGGCGTCCCCGAGGGAAGAGAGTTTCCCCGCACACAACCGGAAGTTGGGGGCGCTCGACCATCAAGCGCTTCCGTTTCTGCGACGCATTTCCGGCCTGGTCCGGCCCGGCGCTTCCTCCTCTCCCGCTCACTCAGGATCGCGCGATCTGTCCCCCGAGAAAAGGCAAGCAGTGGGCGAGGGTAAGCCTTGAGCGGGCTAGCCGGGAAAGCTGCAGCGGCCTTCGCTGGAAGCGATTCCAACTTGCAAGCCCAAAGAAGTGGGGAAAAAATTAATGAAAAGACTTCCACCGACGGGGTAAAAAGAATGCCACGGGGGTGTTGATGACCGTCCTCACCACTTCCTGGCTTCTTTCGTTTTGTTTTTATTATTCCCCCGGGGTTTTTGCCAAGAGAAATGATTTTTCGAACGCCTATACTGCCCACACAAACTGCGTGTAGAGGAGTTAAGACCAAAGTTCCATTTCGTTGACTTCCTGTTGCGCAGCTCTCTCTAGATGGTGATGGTTTTCTCGAAACGCTTGCTTGAACCTAGACTCTGGCAGTTAACGAAGTAGATCCGGAATTGCCGCTGTTTTTTTTTTTTAGCGAGTCGCTCGAAAATCAAATGCAAAAAAGGCAGACGCTGTAAGCCCCTATTTTTGTTTTATCAAGATGGAATCACCGGTTATCAGACGGCCTCTGTCCCTACGCTGATCGTTTACGTTCAGAAAGTTCGAAGAGATGTGAACGATAATCGCCTTGCAGCGGCGTATGCGATAGTTGCTTCGTGCTTGTTAATTATTTTTCATTGGACAGACTAGACGCGTCATCGCGATATGGCTATGGATCATTCAAATGATTCTTGGGCAACGTTCCTCCCAATGACTCTTCGTTGGCCGATTCCGCACTGTCATTGAAACTTTCCAGCCCTGGAAAACTGCGCCCCATTTTTCTGGAAAATGAAATTACGGCTCAAAGGCTCATAAACTCATTGCGCAGCTTACTACGACGGCATTGTTCATTTCGTGGCAAAGCCTGGAGGCACGCGGCATGTACCCAAGTCCAGCTTTCTCGGGCAAAAATTTTGAAAAATAAAAATTGTAAGAGACTGTTATGGAAATATTGAAGGCAATGGTCCGTTATTTTGATATGTAGCAAAATCTTTCTTTTGCAGTGTTTACAGCGATCACATCGAACAGTTAAGACTGCCAAAGAAAACCAAGAAGAAACGCTTTTGACGACACCAAAAACGTTAATAGACAAAAAAATACAAGACTGCCGTCAGGTGATCTTCGGATATATTGATTGTTATAGTGAAATATTACAAAATTGCGTTCGGAAACGGTTTCCCGCACTAAAATGCTTTTCTCCAGAATTGTCGAGTGTGTGTCACTAGATGAATATTAAAGGTGCCGACATGATTTGATGCCGAAGAGGTTACCGAGGTGATACTGCTGCCGTTGTTCTGGTGTTCATTCTCTGACCTTTCAGAAGGTCTTTTAGGTCACAAAAGAGCTCTAGCGGCTCCATCCAGTCGCCGTCAGGGAGCGCAGCATGCATTGCAGAAAAGCAGCTCGTAATGCACCTAGATCAAAGTTTCAGCTGAACCTTGTAATGCCCGGAGTATCAAGCGCGATACAGACGGTAGGAACGGCAATAGATTTTCACCGAGTTAGCGTTAAGCGTCCAGTTTCGCATAAAAATCCGGCGTCTTCGTCGGCGTCGGCGTTGTGTGCAAAACATCCCCAGGTGGCCGTAATTATTCCGGAGCCCTCCACTACGGCACCTCTTTCTTCCTTTCTTCTTTCACTCCATCCTTTATCCCTTCCCTTAAAGCGCGGTTCAGGTGTCCCCCGAGATATGTGAGACAGTTACTACGTCATTTCTTTTCCTAAAAAATCAAGTTTAATAATAATAATTGGTTTTTGGGGAAAGAAAATGGTGCAGTATCTGTCTTATATATTGACGGACACCTGAACCGCGCCGTAAGGGAAGGAATAGAGGAGGGAGTGAAAGAAAAAAGAGGTGCCGTAGTGGAGGGCTCCGGAATAATTTCGACCACCTGGGGATCTGTAACGTTCACTGACATCTCACAGCAGACGGGTGCCTTAGCTTTCTGCCTCCATAAAAACGCAGCCGCCGCGGTCGGGTTCGAACCCGGGAGCTCCGGATCAGTAGCCGAGCGCACTAACCACTGAGCCACCGAGGCGGGTCAAGAAAAAAAAAACAAGTTTCAATTTTCATTTCCAGGAGAGGCAACCAAGGTGGGCCACCTATAGGTCACGTGACCTCGTGGCGTCATCACAACCTGATCCACCGGATTGTGAACAAACTGACCACCGTATCACGTGGCTTTTAAATTAATGATTGATCGCGAGAGGCTGCTCGGAAAGGGCAATGTGGATCACACAAGCCCCACCTGTGGCAGCACCTGCCATTGCAGGGCAATGGCGCGTCTCTTAACCGCTGCACCATTGCGCCAGGAGTGGTACGAGGACTCTTAAGATTCTATAGATCAAAGTTGAGAATGTCCAACTCTGCATATATGGGCATTAACTCATTAACGCTATCGCGTCATATCCTTAAGGCGGAGCTTAATTGGCCCCTCCAATCTTTTTTGCATTCAGTAATGATTATTCATTGATTGTGGCGCTCGGATGCTGACCCGAAAGGCGCGGGTTTGATCCCTGCCGCGGCGGTCGAATTTCGATGGAGGCGAAATTCGAGAGGCCTGTGTACTGTGCGTTGTAAGTGCACGTTATATAGATAAAGTGGAGGAGGGAAAGGCAGGGATGTTAACCAGAAAGGGGTTCCGGTTGGCTACCCTGCACTGGGGAAGAGGGATTAGGGGACTAAAAGGAGGAAGAGAGAAGGGGAAAAAGGCATAACACACACACACACGACGCTGTCACAATTTGTCACTCAATCCAGTCGCTCTCAAGTAGGCAAAGAGTGCCTTGTATGGCAGCCGACTGCTGTGACCACGGACCGAGCATCTTTTGCTCTGTTAATGGGCGAGGATCGAGGCGGTCCAGGGCACAACACAGTGTATGACTTGCACTCGCAAATGCAGGGAACTCACAGAGAAGATGAGCGATGGTCTCCTCAGAACCGTAGCTTTCACAGGCAGGGCTGTCGGTCATCCCCATCCGGAAAGCATAGTGGTTTGTAAAAGCAACGCCGATCCATAAACGGCATAACAGTGTTGCGTCGCGACGTTCTATGTTACGTGGAAGACGAATGCGCTGTACAGGGTCCAGTGCCAGAACCTAGGTAACCTAGGTGGTCGAAATTTCCGGAGCCCTTCACTACGGCGTCCCTCATAGCCTGAGTCGCTGTGGGACGTCAAACCCCCATAAACAAAATTCAATGATTGCAACATCTCATGAACCGTATTCCTCAACATATTTGCGGAAGCATGGGCTGACCCTGCCGACGAAGCCGCCTAAAGCTTCAGTGCCTCTTTCACTCGACCAGTATACGATGGAACATTTTTTTAAAATACTGTCGTTGAGTCATTGCATGCATCTGAATATGTGTGTGCAGTGTTATCTTTCTTGGTCCGTCAGAAATAAACCTAATCACGCTCTCCTAATAAGTGCAGTAGGCAGTTTTCTTTCTTAACATTTCTCTAACGCAGTAACCAGTAACAACCAAACGCTAAGAGGTCACAGCTTTTATCCGATGTTTACTGAGTTAAAATTACACAGTTAAGAGCCGGTCGATGCGAAGCAACATAGCTGTATTACGACTAACCGTGCTCTATAGAACCAGGAGAAAGGCTGAAACAATCACAATATAATAATCCGAGCGCAGACGCACCATGATGATGAGCGCAGACACACCACAAAATATGGGCAGAATTCGCTTCAGAAAGATGGTTCCTGGAGCAAACTACTTCCGGTCGTTACCAAGCTCCCTTCGGGAACTCGGCGTCTAGTTTTATATTTTGCTCAGTCCTCAGTGCTATTATGCTATCGCATTTTTTAAAAAGAAACGCTTCCGGGTTAATATGTAAACTATGATGCCGGGCAGAGGTTGAAAACGTTTTCTTTTCGTCGTTGCTTACAAGAAAACAATCAGAATGTATTATTTCTCGGGCATATTCATCATTTGCTCTGTTCAAGTTGTAGGGGGTCCTATTTGAACCTCTCCTTGTGCCTTCCATACTTACAAGTTCACATCTCTGTTAAAGGGCGACGGAAGAGGTTTTCGAATTTTACGAGTTTAAATGAGCCGAATGTGTGAAGCTTGCAATTAAAGGACCCGAAATCATTTTGCGCTAGCATTTGAAAGGGTGACGTAATCGCCGGCTAAAGCAGCGTCGGCGTTCAGGCTTCTCTGCAGCGCGAAGCGACAGGCAAAGGCCGCAGTGATGACGTCACGCATGGCACCGCTAAGTTTCCAGCAAAGAAGCGTTTGTTTCAAGGAATAAAACGAACCCGGTCGAAGGTGAATCTCACGAAGCATAGTTTGGCGGCATCGGATTACGCACGGCAGTATGTAAACGAAGGCAGCGGACATCTAAAATTTCGGCAACAATGACGTCACGAGTTTTCCCGCACTCCTTGAGCGCAGTGAGGAGAAGCATGAACATGTCGCAGTTTTAATCGGTGATTACGTCACCGTTTTAAATGCTAGCGCAAAACTACTTTGCATGCTTTACCTACAATCTTCATAGATTCGAATTCTTGAATAACCTCGAATTCCCAAAAAAAACAATTTCACCTTCCTTTTAAAATGACTAAACCGTGATTAAAAACCAAGAATTCTTTCCAGTTAGTTATCCTACAAAAACACCGCGCTTTTTTATAGTCAGAAGTGAAGGAACGTTAGTCTTCAATTTATTTTTTTACAATGGTCTTAATAAGGTGTGGGATATCCTGCATACTTAGCCTAGGGGCAACTTCAAAGAGTTGTATTGGACTAGTGAAGAACGCCAAAAAATTAACAAACTCGAATGTCGAGAGATTGTAATTAGTGGAATGGTGCCGACGGCGTCAATGTACGGCGATGCTCCTTTCTTTGACCTTTGCCCCAAGGGGTAAGAAAGCGCGCGAAATATTACCGAATGGCAGGAGCTGCGCTCACTAACTTCCCCCGCAGTGAAGTGAAAAAAAAAACAGTTGGACTACCGCGTCTTTTTAACACTCCCGGTTAATTATCACTACCCTCGTCTCCCTTCAGGCGCGAAACCTTTACAAAACGTAGGCTTTCCGCTTCCATTCAACGAATCTTTTCAGTGCCCCGTTTCCAAACGAACGCCGATGAACGTCCTGTTAAAAGCTGGATTTTTTATGTTTTCCCGGAAGCGAAGACCAGCATTTCGTCAACTCCTAAATTGTCGGTTACAGCGCTTTCGAGTTTGCACTTTTCAATTACCACCACAACACTATAGCACTGCAATCATGCGAAAATCCCAAGGCTTGTCTTCCTTGGTTTTAATAAATCTGTTTAAAAAATCTTACGGGTTGCATCAGCTTCATAGCATAAATATAACAAGCAATGGTTGAGGACAACGTAGTAACACGACAGCGCCTTGCTTTCTGTGTACACGTTGATTTTAAGCACAAGCAAGTTATACCATTTTGCTTAAAAAAATTCATATTAGACTCATTTCTCCTGAAAGCGTTTATGCCTTGCGGCTGCCTACATCAAAGTTTCGCCGAAAAGCGGAAGCTAGCCCTTTAAAATCAGCGACTACGAAAACCTCATTGTAAACAAGCATTAGCCTTGCGCTTTAGGTAGTTTTTTTCTCAATATCACTGCTTGACTTAACTTAAATTTATTTTCTCTGTTGCTGCCAAATTTCCTTCCGTTTTCACACTTTGTTATTTCTACACTGAAGTTGAAGATGTCTTGTGGTTCTTTCTTCGCTTAGCGGGAAGCTATTTGGAAAAAAAAAAGAAGTCTTCTTGTCACATATACTGATAGAGTAATCATTGGATGAAAGTTCATGAATTGTTCCCTTTAATACTGCCACCACCTGAAGCTACCGCTCCATCTAATAAGCTCTATGCTATGAATCTAATCTTGAAAAATAATTAGCGTTACATCCTGATTGCATCCTGCAAGTGTGGCAATGTGAGGAATTCTCCCTCCGTAGCAAGGGGCGGATTAGATTAAGAAGTTTGCAGGCATAGGGTGGGCGCAGCTGGCAAAGGACAGGGTTATTTGGAGAGACATGGGATAATACTTTGCCCTGCAGTGAGCGTAGTCAGGCTGATGGTGATAATGATGATGACGAGTAAGTTTTCACACAATGCATAACATTCAAATTATTTTCGGTCGCTCCATAGCAGCAGCAATAGAGATTTCTCATTCACGGTAGAAATTCAAGCAATTTATGATGAGTCGTGGTGTGACTTTAACGTGGCAAACACATCAATCTCTAAAAGAAAAAACAACGAACGCACGAACACACTCGTTCTACTGAGTATAACTTCATTGGTCGTTAGAGCACTCGTGTATTAGGCAACGATTCTATTAGTGGCTGAGCTCACTCTTAATCATTAACTTAGCTGAAATTCAGTACAAGTTCGAAGTACCAATAACCCGCGTACCAACAAAAGCATAGCTTTAGGTTAGGTGATGCTGTGAATTCAGCACGCTATTCGGAGCCGTATTTCAGGTGCCCTTGTAAGCTTTTTCCGGTTCTACAGACATCCAAGTCAGTCATATCGATCTTGAATGGAATTGCCAGCAGTGCATTACGTCTCACTGATGGATTTTTTTTTCGCGTCTCGGCTTACAACACAAAAGGCCGGTATGAAAACGCGGTGAACCGTTTTGCTTTCTTTGGGGTAGAAAAATCCCCCGGCCAACCGATAGACACGTGTTATTGGGAGCAGCAGTTTCTTCGAGGCAGCGACGTAGCGGGCCATCTTTCTCGCGGCCAAACAGACGTATATAAAAACGCACGTTATGTCAACGCGCTGATACCTGATGTCCCGGCACTGCGTTTCGTTCTTTGCGGGTCCGGCAAGAGGAACACCCAACAAAGCGGAGGAAGGCGGAGAGGGGGAGAGGAAATGGCTTTTTTTTCACAGAGCGACACTGCTACTTGTACAATTCGCTTTCTCTTGCTGCTGCTTCTGCTATCCACGCTGGATCCAGTGCCGACAGATTGAGCCCACGCCCGCTGGGGCTTGGTCGGAGCCGAGCTCAAAAGAACTGAGCTTCCCATTTTTTTCCCTTTTCTTTTTACGCCTCTCTCATGTAAGCTTACCCTCTTCTTTCTTTACCTTTTCTAATACTCCTTACACTTTTCATCCTCCGTCTTCCGGCACCCTTTCGGGAGGCGAGAGGGAATGTCTAACCCTTGCTCCCCACTGTCCACACAAACCGTTCGTCTGTCTGTCCACCCGTGAGTGCAGCCGTGTCCTCTTCGGTTCTTTTGTCCACTGCCGGACACTGCATTACAGCGCTATTTCATCTCTTCTGCGTTTGTGTGTGTGTTGCGCTTTTTCCTGCACCTTTCCCATTTTCCCCTATGTCCCTGTGTTTGTGTTCTTCCCGACGGGCCGTCTATTCGTCTTTGTCGGGCTGCTCTCGCGCCAATCCCTTTACCGACCATTAGCTGAGCCTTGTTCAAGAGGCGCGATACCTCTCGGGCCGTTAGTTTTCGCGCCATGACCAGCGGGGTGGACTCTTCTGCCCCGCTTGGCTCTTCCCCTATTTCCCTCTTTCCCCCGTTGTCTCCCTTCGGTCACC
Organism: Amblyomma americanum; assembly: GCA_030143305.2. Taxonomy (NCBI): domain Eukaryota; kingdom Metazoa; phylum Arthropoda; class Arachnida; order Ixodida; family Ixodidae; genus Amblyomma; species Amblyomma americanum. The sequence continues at coordinate 26,765 of JARKHS020015809.1, forward strand.
CCTACGTTTCACTTCTCTCTTTTCTTCCTTTTACTCCTCCTCTTCTTTCTGTTCCATTTCCATCTCTCTATCGGTTAAAAAGTAAAATATACACCCTGCTGCTGCCCCGCTTGGCTCTTCCCGTTTTCCCTTCGGTCATCCCTATTTTTCACTTCTTTTTATTCTTCCCTTTACTCATCTGCTTCTTTCGCTTTTATTTTCATTTGTCGATTCGTTAAGCTGCTAAATTTATACCTTAATTATTCTTGTTTGTTTTCTACACCGACAAAAACGAACTCCTTCACGCTAATTTCTTTCTTTCATAAAGACTTGCTTAACAAACAATCCATTAGTTGTTCGCTGATTGTTTCTATCCTAATTTCTTCTGATATCTTTCCCGGATAGACGCTAAGCTTAACTCGCATCTTTCACTGCTCGCAGAGTGACATCTCCAACTTCCTGATTCTTGCTAGTTCTGCGAAGCCGACGCCGTTCGAAATGAAAGCATAAAATTAAGAACGTTATGATACACACGAAGAGACAACAAATAATTACTTTCGCAGAAAGCAGACCCTGAACAAAAAGATATCCCGGCTGCAAAGCCGGAAGCAACGAAAAAGATAGAGGAGCAAGTAATCTGGCCCTCGAGCGTCTCTCTCGCAGTCTTTCATGATTCAATTGGAGAGCAAAGGCCTACCCAGTTGTCTACCTTTCTTGCGGGTGTCGTGTCCGCACCGAGCCGTCAGAGTCCTCCCGGTTGTGTACAATCCCCCGTGGCTACTCTCGCCACTTGTTCTCTTTCCCGACCCACGTACCTCAGCGAGTAATATTAGGCCACCTTTTATTGTCTCAGAAAGCGCGGACGCGCAAGCACTTCCTTCTGCTCTCTATTGTGTGTATTCGTTTCTAATACCTCCCTCAAATGTCCCTAGGGTCGCGACGGTCCCTTTTTCCCTATCCTTGCTGTTCATTCTCACGTGCCTTTTTTTTACCTTTGTATTGGCCGTTTCTTCTCTAATGCCCTTGGTCCATTTTCTCAGGTGCGAGTCGCTTCTCCTTCTGCCGCTCAGGTAAAAACAAAAGCGATGGTCAGGAATCGGGGAGCAGGGCACAGATCATAAAGCAAAAAACAAAGACCCACAGAAATGCGTGACGTCATAAACGGTAAAAAAATGGCCGCAGAGGTCGAGGGAGGGCGCTGGCATCGGCGGCACTGTGGGCGGGCCCCCGATAAGGACGGCACACCTGGAAAGGTTGGAACATACAGATAGATATATACCCCCGGTCATTTCTCTTGCGCCCTCGAGGTGGCGCCTCCGTCCGCTGCTTGCTACCTTCCGTCCCTTCTTTTCGTTTCTTCTCCCCAATCTTTTTGTGTTTTCTTTTTCCTTCTTCGCGAGCTTTTTCTATTCTTTCTTTCGCCGAGTCGATATTACTTTCGCCCCGAGGCGATCTTTCCGGGCTCCATTAACTAAATTATGGTCCTAACCCTCGCGCAAGGCGAAAACAAGAAAGAAAAAGGTGAGGAAAAAAAGGTAGATTTCAGTCCAGCGAGAGAGTCGTTCTCTGGGAAGAAGCAGCTTTGGCTTCGCCCGCTCTGAGGTGCAGAGATTTCAACGGCCGCCTCCGCTGGGGGACCACTCTGCGCGTTGTCCGTGTCTTCTTCGCCTAAGCTCTTCTTTTTCACGTCTTTTTTTTATTAGGCCTCATTTACGGATTTTAGCCGGGTAGGATGGGCTGGGAGCGGGTGAACATGAACCTATAAATTAGGGATGCTCGGCGCTGGGCATTATTCGGTACTTGCCCATTGGCGCATGATCAAAATATGAGCCAAATAAAACCCTAACAACTATTATGTTCTCCGGTATGCACCGAGAGGCTTGTTAGCTCCTGGTTAACGGCAGTGGTTTAACGAAACCAACAGGAAACGAAAATCGTGCACTGGTACCACTTATAGGGGCACTGAGGAGACATTTAAGTTGGCCTATATTTATGCTGGCAGCTGTCTAAAGTAGAGACCTACAATGGCAGGTTCTTCGTGTAATTCGAGGCATTTATTATTCGGTCACTAAAAGACATATTTGGGCAAATATACTGCGTAGAGGTGAAGTGTGCACATAAAATTTCTAAATCTCAGTCTGAAATAATGCTACAAGACAAGGGAAAAACATTATCGGACGCCTAGACAATGCACAGCTTTGGTTACGACACTACACGAAGCCCGCCGATGCATTGCCGGAACACTCCCAGTCGTCACTCGCGGTTTGGTGGCGTCAAGTCACCAAGGCATTATTCTAACAGAATGTCTTAAATAAAAGGCAAGAAAAGAAAGAAAAAGAAGTGGCATGAGACGTCACGCTCGATTAGTCATTATATGTCATGATCATAGACGGTTACATATCACATCTCATGCCTGTTCATACATCATCATAACCATGCGAGCCGACGAACTCCTTACACTGTCACATAAAAAAATTTGAGGGGACGCCTAAGCTTCGCCTTACAAGTATGGCGCGATAGCGCAATGGGTTCATTGCCATATATGCAGAAAGCTATTCTTTACTTTACATTCATAGATCCCTGTGAGTTCTTATACCCCTCTTGACGCAGTGGTGCAGGGATTAAGCGATGCTAAACTGCCCTGCGATGGCAGGTGCTCCCAGCGGTGGGCCTTCATCGCCCTAGGTAGCTCTTCCCGATCGACCAATCATCAATCTAACTGGCACCTGCCACAGTTGGCAGTTAGCCCACTATCCAATGAACAGGTTGTGATGACGCCGCAAGGTCACATGACCTATGTGGCCCACCTGCCTTCTAGGTTCCTCTCTGGCCACTACCTGTCAAAGTCATGCTTGTGATTTTTCGCTCAAAACGCTAATGAAGACGCCGACCCGACACTGGATTTTCTGGGCAAGGGGGCCGTTAACGCTATCGCGCTAATAGCACTGCACGGCATCTTTGCTCATAGATTCCAAAATGCAGTCGCGCACAGGAATATCGCACTGCCTCGAAACTTCGCTCGCGCTCCAAAATGGCGTACCTGTCTTTATCGAGATTTCAGCGTTCGGTATCAAGGCTGTGGTGTTTCGCATCAAGGCACCCAAATATAAACAAGGTCAGGCACCCCTGCGGCCCCGACAGCTGTCTGGACGCTCTTCCATAGTGCCTAAGCAGCGACGCGATACTCTAAGCACACTTTTCACTCACCAGGCGATGTTGTTGGTTTCACGTGGTAGCAAAAGAAACGGCAGCACGGCCGGAGCATTTTGTCACGGCGCCGGTCGCTGACGAAAGACGCAATATATCTCGCGCGATTGGTGACTGGCTTCTTGCCAGAAGTCTGCGAAGATGTGTCAGGGGAACCATCTGCCAGTTCACCTCCCTTCCATGCTTGCCTTTTCGGCGCCGTGTACCCACCCAACCAGTACATGCCACCTTTGTATCAATATTTGTTGAAGTTGTTGAGGCATTCAGGTGAGCTTGAAGGGTTAGGAAGATAACAGGGAACGAACACGAATTAACGATACGCTTTCTTAAATAAAAATTTGGTAATGATTCTGGTCGAGGAATGCAATGCGAAGGGAAGATAACGGCCTATCACTTAGGCTAACGAAGTGGATTCCAGGGAAAAGCAAACGTTGATCTTGGAGGCACAGAGTCAGGTGGACAGGTGGGATTAAGAAATTCGCGGGAATAAGGTGGCTTCGTTTGCACAGGACCGTGTTAGCTGCAAGGGATATCGGAGAGACCTTTTGTCCTGCGGGTGGGCGTAGTTGTGCTGATGATTATAAATGTTCATTAGACTTCAGTACCGGGTGTTTCAGTGAACGAATATAGCTTTTTGGGGTAAAAATATGGCTTTTGTAGCATAGTACTGCTAATGCACATTATAAAGCTCGACCGCGATGTTCTCCCATGGGTAGGAGAAGTTATCAGTGTTGTCCTGGTGATCTTGGAAGAAGATAAAGACAAAGGAAGGTGATGAAGTATAGCACACGTTGAGACAACAAAAGTGATAGGTGGTGGTGATATCTGATACTTGATTTAATATCTGCTGCGGGTCCTTGGACCCAAGATATTAAACTTATTTTTGGAATATGGCGGAGTGCGCGGCTTGATTGCACTCTGGCACGGGTCGGCCCGGTATTGTACTGCCTCCGGGATCGGCCCGGGCCATATTAGCCCGCGCCTCTTCTTTATTTGCTCTCCTATCCTTTACCCCTCCTACTTTCAGCACGCGGCAGCGAGCTTGGCTCGGCTTGAGCCAGTAGGCAGGCTCGTGCACTTTCTCGTCTTTCTTCTCATCAGCAGCAGCAGCAACAAAATAGATATATGATGCGCTGATGATTTAATTTATTTGCAAGCTTCTTCGGCGTGATCAGAGTTTTCGGGATGCAAATGGTTGCCTCAATAGGATTTAGGGCTTTTGGCCTTTTTCGAAAATCCGCGGAAATTTATTTACGAAGAAACTGCGCACAGCGCTTAGCGCGTATATCTGGCGATTAATTTGCAAAGGCAGTGGTCGTGTTCGATGTTGCATATGCTCCTTCCTCGGTTCTGCTGTCCCGTAGTAAGCACCTAAGGTTCCTTTGTGGTAATCTATCCAGTTAATATCGGGCCATGATCTACCATTAAACATATTTCGTCACGTTCTTGCAGATTGCTGTTATGATATTCAGATCCCGTATTCTTATTATACTAAGGCCTTTCCCACGATCCCACGAGTTGCCGAGCATCACGAAGTGCAGCTCGGCAGCCAAGAACTGGTTCATTTCCACCTTGTGTTTGTGGCGGCGGCGCCGATCTCAGTGCACTCACGCAGAACGGAGGAAAAGGGAGTAACAGAAAGGAGTAAGCTGTTATCTAGTGTACTCCCTTTTATTAAAGGCACCAAGGATCTAAAATACAGGTGTCGCCGCCACCGGCAGCTTTCGCAAGTACGCTACAACCACGAATACGCCATATGAGAATAAAAGGGGAGTAAGATGAACAGCTTACTCTCTTTTCACACCCACATCGTGTTTCGAGTGCGTCGAAAGTAAACAAACCAGCGCAAGCGTGTCTTTATGTCTTTCAGTCCCTACGAAGTCTGCAAGTGCCGCTGCCGCAAGAATCAGTCTTGTTCGTTTCTAGTAAAGAGATGCCCGATGCGCTGATGAAGTAATTTATTTGCGAGCCCTTCTGACGTGGTCGGAGATTTGGGGACCCGAATTGCCACCCACATCGCCGCTGTCCGCGCCTATCTTGCATAAAGCCCGTTTGCGCTAATCCCTAATGCTATCGTAATGACCCCACTCAATAATAGGGCAGGGGGGGGGGGGAGATTCCACATTCGAGCGCTTTTTAATTAGGACCTCGATTGCTAAATTTCTTCAATTAGATTTTGGGTCAAAGTTCCCCGTCCCTCGATCGGTATGTTCCCAACGGTGCACCATCGTTCGCGTTGGGTCAGCGAGTGAGTGTGATCCTCGTAGAACCTTTTTTGTTTCTCTACGTTACCGGGCCTTCAGCAGCTAAATTCAGCTGACTTTCCGTCGCAATTCGGCCATGTCTCAAAAGAAACAGAAACAAAGCTGAAACGTTTGTTCAACATACAATCATAAAATCGTACGACGAATGTGGAGCGTTTCCTCACAAGGCCGGAAGGAGGGAGGAGGGGGTAGTCCCTCCAGCTTCTGCGTGCCGCCGCCGAATGGCGCTCGCAACTCCTCCTAATCGTCGGGAACACCTGCTCCGCACGACCACGGACGGCTCTAA